>CM021320.1:8467710-8638688 GCA_010645155.1 Tigriopus japonicus | reverse complement strand
TTTTACACGTAGTTGCGATCTCGGTTGTCTCGTAATAATCCAGGTGCTCTTTCTTCTTGATTCTTATTCATTACATTTCGGGCACACGTTGGACATTGTCACGAGCTCTGTTGATAAGGCAAAAAGCACAAAGATATACATGCAGATTTTTATATTATATATTATATTTTATATGCAGATACAGATCTTCAAGGTATATTATGTATGAAGTGTTCCATCTAGTTTGATGAAAACTTGGACACAAGACTTGATCAGAAAAAAGGAACATGCGAATAACGAGGGAGCAAGCAATGAAGCGTAGGATGTTCAGTAGGAACATAGACTTAAACAGTCAAGTAAAGTGTAACCAAGGATTAAGGGAAGCCTGTTGAACTTGCGTGATGCGACGAGTCATTCTTTGTCTCATCTTATTAGAACCAAGGATTGCTCCAGCCATGAATACTTACAAAATTCATCTTGGGTCCAATCAGTACAATGTAAATTCAAAACCTTGCATACTATGATCGGACCGAAGGTGTATTTTTGAAATCCGTCCTGAAGTTCAGAGGTTCTTGGTTGGAACATGGATGATGGAACTTTGGTTCGTTTGCATGTACGTATGCAATAGTTGCCATCTGCTTTCGGTTTTGGTTAAGAGTCATTTGCAGCCTTCACTACGGTCTACAAAAGGCAATCTTTTATTCCAGACAAATGCTATCGATGGAAATTCGATACTTTCCCGCGGGCTTGGGTTCCACTTCCCCCTATGATGAACACTCAAGTGATGTTTCCAATGTTTTATCATAATGGCACCCTGTACGCCGCAGGTGGGCGAAACGAAGGAATCAATACAATAAACAATATGCGTTTTCTCACATTGGGTTCATCTTCATGGGAAAATGGCGGCTTTAATGAACCAGTAGGGTTTTATGCCCACTGTGGAATTTTATATCAAGATCGCATTTACACATTTGGCGGCTCAAGGTATTATTTTGTTACTTTGTTCTCTGTTCGCAATCTGGTCTTGATGATTGTAGGTGAAAAGGTCACACACAAAACGGTCATAAGTTAATAGGTCAGAGTAAAACGGTCACGAGGAAAAAAGGTCACACTAAAAAGGTCACAGGGTAAAACGGTCCGCAGTGTTTCGAATGGCTTTTTTAGGTTTGGATCGAATACCTAAAGGCATCTTGGCAATTTTTTGGACCCACAATTGAATAGGGAACAACTTTACCTTAATTGTATTTGTATAAGTTTAGGTCCAGGGAAAAAGTTATACATCTAAAAACTTATTAGTTATAACATTTTTAGATATATTATTAAATCAATATTTAGAAACCAAGGAGTTACTTGTTGAATCTAATTGAATACAAATGCATTCATTAGCAGCTGAGTTATTTGGGTTTCAATGGTCAATTTTTTACGCCAAAAAGCCAAAAAACGCTAGTAATAACAAAAACAAATTCCCAAAGACTTCAAATAGCTTTTCCATATCGCAAAAATAAATGATTTATTTAATTTTGGAGCTTAGGTCAAAATTTCTCAAAATAATATAAAATCTCACATAAAAAGCATTTAAAATACATTTTGAGAAAAAAAAATCTTTTGCAATTTCAAAGACACTCAAATTTGGGTAATTCTTAGAAATTTTGAAAAATTTGCTTTATGCTTCAAGTTTGGATTTTAGTCCATTTTGAACATGGTCTTTCAAGAAATCGTAAATTTGAATGTGAATCTGTTCCACATAATTATTCATTATTTTGGCTGAGCCCACACCAAAGTGTAAACTAAATAGTTATGAAATTTATTCTCGAAAGATCGTGATTTATGTGTATTATTAGTGATATCTTGATTATCGTGCACGATAATCAATATAATGATCAACCATGTAGAAAAATACTTTTTGCTTTCCAGAACAAGCCTCCTGTATTCAAAATCTATTCAAATTTATGACATAGAAACACAATCGTGGTCTAGCGGCGCTTTTCCTTTACTTGAAGGTACTGTTTTCATTTTTTAAAAATACTTCTCATTTCAAATATTTTTTGTTCATTCACTGAGAAACGCATTGGCCACCTTAGGTTTGCGATTATTCGTATCAAAAAACCAGATATTCGGAACAGTCTGTTCTAATTTAATAATACGCCTAATTTTGACCCTTTCAGGAACACGACACTTAGCTTGCAGTCTCGTGACAGGAAATGGAGCCTCAAATCCAGACATCTTTCTGTTGGCTGGTGGAGAAACCGGCTCAGGTCAATATTCAAATAAGGTGTACTCAATCGATCCAAACCTAAATGAGATAAACGAGATCCATCAGTTGTCAATGAGCGTGTCTTTATTTGGATCAGGTGACAACTTTGCTGTCTTTGACCAAAATCTGGTTTTCTTAGCTGTTGGGTATGGAAATGGAACCCATAGACATGACATAGTCTTTAAATGGAATCCATGGATTCCTAGTTTTAATCAATATTCATCTAAAATATCTGGTCGGGTAAGAAAACGCTTTTTCTCAAGTTTTCATGGGTATATTTTATAAGGATCGCGATATCTTTTAGGAGCAACCTGGAAATGCTATGATCCCTCTTCGTCATTTGCCGGTGTGCCAAGACCAATCCCAATTGTGGAAACGGCTTGTGAATCATGAAAAAACCCAACGCTTTCATGTTGGAGGGTGGAACCAAAACACGCAATATTCTTTCCATTCCGCACACAGTCACTTCAGCACGTTGAACCAATATAGGTGATCAATCACAATTGTATCCTTGAGCTTTGATGCATTGCAAAATAATATGTCCCTGTAGTTCAGAACGCCTTTTCTAAAGTCAATCAAAAATGTTCAAATAACAACGCACTAACTTCATTTTCAGTTGTGATGGAACGTACCATTTCCGTTTGATCTACCCTGAGCTTGGAACCTTTAATGAATGGTATCAAACAAACGACCCATCAAATCAGTCTCAAACCTCGGTCACTGGCTTTCTTGGTAATTAAACCGCTATTATCAAACATTTTTCATTCCTCAAAATTGACGGCACGATGACAAGTGGAACGAATATGAACGAGTTGTTGCTGTTGTTGTTTAAATTTAAGATATTATTTTTAAGCTGATGCAAGAAAGTAGTTTTATGTAAATTTGAATGCAAAATCTAAAGACTTGAACAAATGTAAGTTTACTAATAGTACTTTTTGTGTTGTTAAGAAAACTTACAAATGAAAAAAAATCATTTGTGAAAAGTCATAAAAAACAAAAGGAAACCAAATCCAAACAAGGAAGCCGGAATTGCTGTGCGTACTAGCGTGTCGGTCGGGTCGCGTAAGTGGTTCCCCAGACGGCAAAAGTTCGAATCCTACAGGATGGGACCATAGATTGTTTATTAATCACGCGTCCAGGCTTTAGTCAGGGTGTCAGGCGGATTTGGCAATAGGGGCAGAATGCATTGAGTTTGTGAGGAAAATGTCGCCCTCAAGACTGTTGAGTGGACACTTTGGGTGGCCAAACTTATCAATTTGGGTTGACCTACCACAAAGCCGCTTTCAAGCCACATTAAGCTTAGAATCCTGAAATGAACTTGAATAGGCATAAAGCTTACAATTGTTCAATAAATTATCTCTTGTATTTGAAATAATTTAAGTTTCCCTAGAATAGGCTCAAAAACATAATTTTAATTGAAATCACCCTTTGAAGCATTAAAGAATGACCACTTGAGATAAGAGAAAATAACCCAAATTTCCAAGCTCAGCAATGTCGACATGTTTGGCTATTTGGTGTGGAAATACCAGCCAAAAGAGGGAATCTGGCACCACGTTTCACTTGTGAGTATTCAAGAATATATTGGAGAAAAATATTTGTTAAGACCTTATTTAAAAAAACTACAATGCATTGTGTGGTATGGCTGGCATTTGTCTGCTCACTCATTTCAAATTTGCCGCAAATTTTGTCCGCTCAATACTTGGTGACCAAGGACACATTTTTTGGCGAACATTTCCTCTAGTACTTAATAGAACTCAATGGATGGGACTGAAGCTGTCGGGAGAAAAAACATCTGATAGATTATCATTGCTTTGATGAAGGTCCTAGACAGATAACTTTCCACAACTAATGAATAGAGCCCGGATTTGAAATTGAGATTTTTTTAGACAAGACGTTTTTGAATTGATGAATATCGACAAATATTGAAAATCAGATTGCAAAGAGAAAAAATAAATAAAAAAGGGATTGAATTTCTCCAATTTGGGTCCATTTCCGAATTATTTTTCCCAAAACCCCAAAGGTTCTGCCTTGTAGAGTTCCTGCCATTAAATTTCTATCTTGCTAGATTTCCGTACTCTTGAAAGTTCTCATGGTCGTTCCAGTTAAGAGGATTGTAACTAAATTACTGAGAACAAAAATGGGCACCAATTAAATATTTGTGAGCAGATAAAGAACACCTAAAGCCTTAAACAATTAAAAACGCAACAGGATTTGATTTGGCTAACCATTTTTATTTTTGATCGGGGTATGTGCATCAACAACACCCGCAGATGTATCGACCCCTCAAGAAGTAACATCTGTCCCCCCTGTGAAGGCTGGAGGTGAAGGCTGGAGGGTGTTGAAGACAACACCCTCCATCTTTTCGAATGCAGGTAAGGGCTGCTAGGGCCAGGGGTGCCATTGCTTAGGTGCGACCCGTCAAGCGTCGCCACCTTCCTGTGACTATGGAGGGGACGAGAACGACTCCGGTTAACAACAACATTTTGCTGACTATCTAAGTCCAAAGGCACTTTGATACATATTTGATAAAGTCATGCTGTGATTCCGAAAACCAGACCAACTAAGAGTTACACTTAACAAAACAGAAGACATATCAAAAGTTTGTTCATGTTTCTAAAGCCTAAAAATCACTTTGATGTTCAAATTACTCAATCAAAATAAAAAATAACACCAATAAAATTACATTTTAATGCAAAAATCAATTAAAGCACGTCGAAAAATTGATCTTTCGTCAAAAATTCCTCAAAAAACTTTTTCCTTCAAAAAGTGGGGAAAAAAGGTTTTACGTGCGGTCTGAGAGCACCTCGAAATCTAAAGGAATGGAGGCTAAAAAAAGAAAAAGGACGTGTGGGAACCCTCTTCATGTTCACTAATTTCAGTATAAGTTCTTCGTTATTTATGTTTAGACAGCTCAAATTTTTGAACATCTTTGACTTCTTCTGAATGTTTTTAATCTTTAGGTTTGGCTTTGGGTATGCCTTATGGATTCAATGGTTTGGTGTACAACAATGTAGATGCTCTGATGGTGGGAGACTCAAATACAATTAATCCGCAATGGTTTTCAGTGGGACGAATCAAAGAAGATTCACTTGATGGAACGTTTCCTGGACCACCAAATACTTTTGTCTCAAAAGTGAAGCTCTTTATCAGAAATGATTGTGCAACAACAACTTAAGAAGATTTATTTTTGACAATTTGAAAACAGAGAGTGAATGAACTTTCGTGACTTAAACATTCTCTGTCTTTACATCATCCTGCAGAAGAATAGAACTTTTTTGACGGGTATTTATCTGATAAAGGGAATAAAATTCTCTGTGAACATGCATCTTGATCTCGACAGAATTTGATTAAAAATAAATAGCGATTAGTACATTCGATAGAAACAACTTTTAAATAGATTTTCCTCCACAAAAAAGGTTTCCTCAGGAAAAAGGTAAAATAGTTGGGAAAGTAACAAAAGTAAGTGTTTTTGGGTTTTTATGTTTTTGATGCATATTTCAAATATCTAACAGGCATTACTATAGAATAATCCTAAAGAAAATTGTTTGTGAAGGGCAGACCTGCTCAATTATCTTATCTAGATAAAAGATAAAGAAAAAAAAAATAAACTATCTTTATCTTTGTCTAGATCTACATAATGTGTTCTTTTAATCTTTTGTGTTAAAGCATCTACTATGCATTGTTTAGTATGCATTATGCATTTTCCCAAAAAGTATCTAGATAAGATACTGTTAGATACTTTTCTTTATAATGCATAATGTCAAATTATTTGTGCATTATGCATTATGAAGAAAAGTATCTAGAAGTATCTTATTTAGATACGTGAAAAGTATGTTCAAGTATCTTATCTAGATAGTTTTTTTGGGAAGCTATCTTAAACTTTTCTTAAAAAAAAAATCTTTATCTAGATACTTTGCGGAAAATAATATCTTATCTAGATACTTTTTCAAAGTATCTTGAACAAGTCTGGTGAAGGGTCATATGTTAAAACTCAACTTCTGCCTAGATCCTCAGAAAAAATGTAACTAAAAAGACTTTAAAAAGTTTTATTTTGCAAAATTTGTTCTATTGCCTCCAAAACATTCGCATACAATCTTTTGTTCATTTGGAGAAGTTCAACTTTCAAAAACACCAAAAGTGTATTTCAACCAAATCAATCCGCAGCCAAGCAAAGTTAAAAAAGACAAAAAGGAGCAAAAAAGTCAATCAAATGAATGAATTTCCGGAAGAAAAACGCTCGAAAGCGTGAAATTGATTGGCTATTCTCTTTTTATTTTCTATTATTCTATGTTATAGGGTGCAGAAAACAAATTTTAATAATAATTTCAAATTCGTACCTACTTTCCCATTTTTGAGCATTTTTTAGTAATTCGTGATTTTGAGCGATGGATCCAACTATTTGGCACGTTTTTCTGAAAATCTCAAGGTTGTATACATGGTTGGTCGCAGTAAATTGGTTTTTTCCATGTGTTTTTTGGATTGTTAGTGCTAGGGTCGGAGGGTTGAGCCTCGCCTGGACAGCAAAGCCAGCCATCACATCGTCTAAAGTTTTCCGATAGGCAATCTCATCTCCGGTATCAGAATGATTTTCCGTCTGTGGGTGTGAATTAGCGTCTAAAAGTTTCCTTGAGAAAGGCCGGGGAGGAGAAACGAACTGGGACCACTCTCACTATAGAAAACTGCGCTAATCACTACGCCACTTCTCCTCCCTTCTTTTTTTTTTTTGAAGAATGTGTTAGAACTCTGCTCAATCGCAGGTCAAGATGAAACTAGTTTTTCAAGAGCAGGTAATAGCTAATAATTTCGTGGCTTTCATGGTTAAGTGCTAGAACACTTTTCCTTAAACTCCAACCAATGGCAGATGCCGGGGGAGGTTTGAGTGATCTTTTCAAAAATCTTATCGCGGGAGGATGAAAGTTGTTTGACAACGTAAGAATTTGGTCAGTGCAAGGGTTTTCGCAATTTACACACCGCCTTTAAGACTTAGACGCTATGAAAAATGTCGAATGGCGAGTTTGGACATATTGACTCTCTGTTTTGCAAGAATATGCAAAATTTATTCTTTTAATCAAAAAATAGCAAGCACTGAAAAAGACCTTTGCTATTGAAGAGAAACAGGTACAAGACACGGCATTTTGTTTGGTACCTTGATGGTTTAGGAGTTTGACGATACAAATCAGTGTTTGTAACATCATTTACACTTGTACTTACACAAAAAGTGGCCTTTTGTTGTGAATTTTCTCACGCCAGAACGAGCAAAAAAAGTGCATATTTTTCCAAAATCCTAACCAAAGGTGTTAAAACTTGCAATTCGACATTTTTCATAGCATCCAAGTCATAAGGGCGGTCTGTAAAATGCCAAAACCCTTAAACTGACCAAATTCTCACGAGCCACCCACTGTTGCCGAACAGGCCTTTTCTTTTTTTTCATCCGCCCGCGAAAAGATTTTTGAAGAGATCACTCAAACCACCTCCTGCATCCCTAATTCGGTTTGAAAATTCCATCCCATGTCTTAAGAGGGATCTCAAGCGATGAAGCAGATAAGCCATAAAAATATCAGCTACTCCCTTTCAATCAGTTAATGCTAAGTCAATTTACCAATAACTACCTAAACAGGTCGGCTGTCATCGCATTGTAGCGAAACTAGACATCCAAGGCAATTAACTAAAATTTGTCTCTTCCCACTATGTCCAGAACCGTCCAGAAGTAGTCCGACGAATTTCAACTGAACTCGTTGTATGGTAGATTTTTAGTTAGTGAAAACGACAAAAAAATTAAATCTTGAGTTAGCTTTTTCGACAAAAGAGTTGGTAAAATAATAAAAATAATAGTAATAATAAATTGAACATAATTGAAAAAACCCTTCCATGTCATTAGTGCTTTGCTGATCAATTTATAAACTGTCTCCCAATAAAGCTTGAAATTGAAGATTGCAAAAGATTTAGTATGAATCAAACCAAGAAGCACGGAAATCATTCCAGTGCTTCTTGATCAAACATAGGTGCCCTCTTGAGCAAGCAATTTTACAAAAACTAATAATTTTGGAATAATAAATTCATGTTATTGAATAGTGTGATCTTTAATGACTCAAGATGGGAAATGTAAAAAAACAGAAGTCTCAACAAGTTTCCGCAATTCAACAAGAGTTTTGTTTTTAATGGTTTGAAAATATTGTTAAGGTCAGAGAAAACGATCCAGCAAAGCATTTACTCGATCAGTTAGGGCTACTTCATTCCATCAATACATACCTTTTTAAACTGAATGATTTGGTTTGCTTCATTGACATTTTGAACACTTCTAGACGTCTATTTTTGCGTATCATAAATTATGTTGCAACTACAAATATTTTGAAAGACATATGGACCATTGATTTCTTTCAAAAAGAATGAAAGCAACAATGCTTCAAAGAAATACCTGATGAACACGGAAATTTTTTTCGTCATCAAAAATGGTCATTAGTTGTATTTAATTTCCCAAATTGTTCTACAGTGTGGCCCAAAATTGGCTTTACACAGTTTTCCGAATTTTTCTCATACAAAAATTTGAATTTGGCACCTTTTCTTATATGGACTGAACGCGCAAAACAAAGCTGAATCAAACGGTGCCAAAAACAACAACATCAAAGCAAGTCCCAAGAAGTTATTCCTCGACAAAGAGGACTCTTTGACTCGTCTCGTGGATTACTTAATGACATTTGACAAAGAATCGACTCTTCTGATTCATTTAATTCAGAGATTAGAGGTCCTTAGGAAACGTCACTGAGTTGTTGTTTTATGAATTAGGGTCAGGCTTGCAACAAAAATTGAGTCCAGAGTGAACAAGCAGATGCACTTTCTATACTTAAGGCATATCTGCGCCCAGATTCAGTTTGAACAATTTCAACCAACAGAAGTCGTGGCGAGGTTGTGAGTCTTTAGATATATTATATCGGCCCAAGCCGTCTTTGCCAGTGATGGCAAATTTTGGCTTTTACTGAATTTCTGCCATTTTCTGCCACTTGATGGCAGAAAATGGCAGAAAATGGCCGCTAATAGACAAAAGTACGCATAGACTGATGTTGCTTGTATAGAGATTTTGTTAATATTGAGACTCAAGAAAATTGGCTCAAGAAACATTAAAAAATACAGAAAACTATTGGACGAGTTTACCTCACCTTTATATAATCTTATAAGCTTTCTTTTATTACAAAAAATCTGATAATGACTCAAAAACTTAGCTTTTAAAAAATAGTCATTAAAGCACACAAATTGACATTACAAGTGCATGCATTTATATCTCCATTACAAAGCTTAAGAACTTGCTTCAATCTCAGTTTGACAGAAAAAATACAAGAAAAAAGTACAATTTTGCCTTCATGATTGTTACATTATTAAACCCTTACGGGGACAAACAATTTTTAAAAAATTTGAGCCTTCCAGGCTTTCATACTGATGAAGTTTTTTGCTATTTTTTTGGAATACCTCAACTGCAAATCTTCTATTCTCAGTTTGACCTTAAATTACCTCAAATTTGAGAGACTTTCTTGGGATGACAAGACTCTTCCTTGGGTTGTTTATTTTCCATTAGGTTTTGCTTTGGCAGACACAGAAATTTGTTTCACTCTCAAACATGGCACATTTGTTGGTGAAACTAATATGTGCTTACATTATTTTTTATAATTGTCGATGAATATTTTTTAAACTTTAAATAATCTTTAAAATAGCTCTTGTTGAGTGGCATTTTGTACAAGTTTTAGTGATTCTAGGCTTCAAAATGTAACTTTTCATTCGTCTGACTCAAACGTGAAAAATGCAAAAAAAGGTGCAAGAGCCCCAAAAAGTGCGCAAACGGGACCCCAAAAAGTGCAAGATTTGCGCAAAAGTACAAGATATGGAAGCGCTGCATCGATCTTTTTAGAAATGCTGCGGTTTTTTTTGTTTTTCTTTGTGCTGTGACCAATTTAAGGAAGAGAAGTTGGCCAAAAACTTTACGAATGTTTTTTATATCGAGATTGAGGAAAAATATTAAATTTCTTATTATTTGGAGAATTCTTATGTAATAAAAATTTGCTCAGCTCGGTAAAGTTGCTTATATCGCGAAGATTGCTTAAACCGAGATTGCTTGTATCGAGATTCGACTGTACTTTAAAACCAAATCAACAAAATTTGAACTCTAGTCCCAAACAAGTCATTTTCGTTTTCTTTGAAAAAAATCGAAATTTGGGCTTTACAAAAAGTTGCAACAAATACTTCCTGGGACACATTTCATGTATTAATTCGTTTAATTGATTACGCTATTAATTAATAAACCATATGATAACATCAAGCATTCTAGAAAATAGGGATAATGTATGTATGTATGTTTTTGGGTCCATGCTTATAAATTGTTGGTAAAAATGATAAAAGACTTGACGGAAATAGGTTTTACAATAAACTAATATAAAGAAGTAAGAAAAATAGGGGAAGACATGGAAGCAAGGTGGGCCCAATTTCCTCTTAAGCCATAAGGCTTGTTTTCAAGAGGGTGAAAAGGGAGGGGTTGATTCAACATCATTTTTGTATCATTTATGACGTTCAGCTGAGAATTTCGGGCTTCGGATAGTCGGGAAAGGTTTGTCCCCATCAGTTCAGTCGATGGAAAGCGCATTTGCCGATTCGGCTTCAGGTTGAGTGCGGATGATGATGAGTGCATGAAAAGCAGTTTTGGATATCGCAAGTGACGGAGTATGATACCGTTATGGCATTGGTTAAACCTTTGATCCATTGCTTAATCGAGTCTTTATTGGCATTGATTTTTAGATCTTTCTTTAAACAAAATTCGTTCCAGGTCTTTGCAAAACTGTTCTGTTTGCATAATCTTATTCTTATATCCCATTTCAACACTATCTAATAATTAAGTGACTTTGAACTGCAATGATGTTTACATTTGATTTTGAGTAAGTAGTCTATTAGCGGCCATTTTCTGCCATTTTCTGCCATTTTTTGCCATTTTCTGGCACCAAGTGGCAGAAAATGGCAGAAATTCAGTAAAAGCCAAAATTTGCCATTACTGGCAAAGACGGCTTGGGCCGATATAATATATCTAAAGACTCACAACCTCGCCACGACTTCTGTTGGTTGAAATTGTTCAAACTGAATCTGGGCGCAGATATGCCTTAAGTATAGAAAGTGCATCTGCTTGTTCACTCTGGACTCAATTTTTGTTGCAAGCCTGACCCATAGATTTCTTGACACTGGATGGCGGACGACCGCTTGGTTGGTTGGAAAAACAGTACAATAAACCGGTTTGTGATCAATTCCCAGGAGACTGTTCAATGTACTAATTTACCAACCAAGCGGTCGGTCGTACGACATCCAATAGTCAAGATATCTATGCCTGACCCTAATTCATAAAACAACAACTCAGTGACGTTTCCTAAGGACCTCTAATCTCTGAATTAAATGAATCAGAAGAGTCGATTCTTTGTCAAATGTCATTAAGTAATCCACGAGACGAGTCAAAGAGTCCTCTTTGTCGAGGAATAACTCCTTGGGACTTGCTTTCATGTTGTTGTTTTTGGCACCGTTTGATTCAGCTTTGTTTTGCGCGTTCAGTCCATATAAGAAAAGGTGCCAAATTCAAATTTTTATATGAGAATATAAAGCCACATTGTAGAGCAATTTGGGAAATTTAATACAACTAATGACCATTTTTGATTACGAAAAAAATTTCCGTGTTCATCAAATATTTCTTTGAAGCATTGTTGCTTTCATTCTTTTTGAAAGAAATCAATGGTCCATATGTCTTTCAAAATTATTTGTTGTTGCAACATAATTTATGATACGCAAAAATAGACGTCTAGATGTGTTCAAAATGTCAATGAAGTAAACCAAATCATTGCAGTTAAAAAAAAGTATGTACTGATGGAATGAAGTAGCTCTAACTGATCGAGTAAATGCTTTGCTGGATCGTTTTCTCTGACCTTAACAAGATTTTCAAACTGTTTTTTTCACCTTGTAACATTTATAAATCTTCGTGCATTTGTCAATATCATTGATATGGTTTGCCAAACAGGGGAGTAGAGTGTCTCACCTCATAAATATTAAGATTTACAACGCAATTCGCCACCATTGACAATTGAAGTGGTAAAAAGGAATGCACCAAATGAAAAAATGTTGAGAGACAAATGTGAATTATAGTTTTTGCCAGAAACTCCAATTTATCTTACTTTTACGCAACCCCAATCCGCCCAGAGAGAGGTTACTGTATCATATTGCAAACAAGATGACGTTTAAAGTATAAGCTTGACTATTTTTTTTTTTTTTTTGAGTTTTCAAGAGTCAAATTTTCGAAACTTTTTTTCATTTAAGACCAATGGCATTTATTATGTATGTCGAGGAGCATTGCAATGTAATAAAAAAAAAGAAGAAATTGGAAACCTTCAATCAAACAAATCATTTGCATTTAGGTTTGGTTGTCCCAGGAACAGGTCTCCTCTGGCCATCTTTTTTTCATAGTCGGGTTTCATGATTCAAAAGTTCGGAAGAACCCGCTCAATTTCGGTAGCAAAAGTGTAGATTCCAATTTCAAGTTGCACAGATGAAAAAGGAATTATTGGAAATGCTAGGTTTAAATCTTCGTTTTATCAAACTTTCACGCTCATCGGAAACACATGTATGGCAAACTTTTTTTTCCGCCAAAATAGGCTAAATCTAACAAAAAGCTGAAAATGTTGAAAGGAAAATGTCTAAATACCAAATAAACCACTACGTTCGTGTCCTTGTGTAAAACGTTAAACACTTAAACGTACAATATAGCTTATGATGATAGTAGCCTTTTTCAAAATCTAGGGGCTTGGTTGGTTTTTCATAGTATACCAATACTAAAATGACATGTAATCACTCCCATCTCTTGCTTTACTTTGCCTTTTCTTATAGTCTGATAGACCAATCTTATTATTGTTCCGTTTAAGTGCCTCTAGCTGTGACTTGAGATAAGTTTTTCTGGGCACAACTAGTGTTTAAGAACATTTATGAGCAATAACCTAACCCAGCATTAAAAAAAAATGAATGACAAGAAAAGTGCGCTTTAAGAGCATCTCTAGATCCTTCCAAACTGTAGTTTAAGTCTAAGTATGAAGTCCTTCATTCATCTTCGGTTGGTGCTAGTTGCTTACATTTTCATTATTCCGAACAAATTTTGCAATCTAGCTTTGCAAGTGTGAAGGAGAATTGTTAACTAAAGGCTTCGTTTAGATGTTTTCACCACAAGGAAGTTAGGATATCCCTTTGTGAGTAAATGGTTTCCTACCTTAGGTTTTTTTTTAGCTTTGTGTTCATTATTTCTTTTTGTCATTGGCCTTTTCTTAAAAATCAGTTCTAAATCTGAAGAGAGAGAAAAAATTGAAGAGAAAGAAATGCCTGAAATTTATCTCTTTTTTGCATTTCTAGTGCAAAACATGTTCTAGATTTTTAACCATTGCCAAACTGTGAACTGGTTCTTTCATAAGCTTTAAGAACAATATTAGGAGATCCGCTTTGTTTCTCAATATAATGCAAGAGGTGAGCTTTAAATTTCATCACGGATTGTCTTCGGTCAAAATGAAACTTGAACAGTCTAAAGTTACGAGGTCAAGACGATGAGGGTCATTTTTCAATTCATTGTCCTCATATTGGGCACCAAAGAAATTGCAAGTGATGGCAGTGAATCGTTGTACAAAAGTCGAAGTTATAGTATGGAAAAATGGCCGAAGACCATCTACAAAGAAATAGTTGTCCAAGTGGGTTCAAAAATTGAATGTACAGCTCTTTGTCAAATCGAATCGCCTTCTTGTGTTGGTATTGTGTGGGATGGTTCTATTTGTCATTTGGCCGATCCCAGATCTCAGTTCTCAGTCATTCCTTCACCTCAGACCATGGATCAACAAATGCTTATCAACTTAGGTATTTGTAATTATAGTAAAGTGAGAAATGCATTCTGGTAGATAACATTTGTATAAATAAGTGTTTCCCAAAACTCCAGTTTCATCAGGATACTTTTTTTCTGGGGGGTTGGCGGATTTTTTAATACCGCTACAAGGAATGGGATTCCTTGTAGAGAGAGTAAATGATTAATATAATTGATATAATTACCGTTTATACGAAATTTGATCTACCATTGAGGTACTGTTGGCAGATCTGTACATCCCTTGAATAGTGGGTTGGTCAGGAATTCTTTTTAAAAATTTGTCCAATCCTGCCTTAAATGCTGTTAGAGGATCAGCTCCTACATCTTCCCGACGAAGACTAATGGGTAAAAAATTGAACAATGAAGGAGCCCGATAAAGAAAAGAGGAGGACTTCATTTTTTGAACTAGTCTCGATTCCCTTGGATTTGGAGGTGTTCTCAAAAGGCAAGTAAAACCTCTACGATCGCTACAACTGATCTCAAATCCTGGGTTAGGACAGAGCCCATGAATGCTCTTGAAAACATACAATATCAGATACCTTTCATACCTTCTCTGAGTACTGTACAACCCTAACTTCTGGAGCCTCTCCCAATACGAGAGCTCTCTCATTCCTGTGATGTTCCTAGTAAAACATCTTTGGACCTGCTCGACCTTTTGCAAACCTGCTGAACTCATTGGAGCCCAAATGGGTGAGGCATATTCAAGATGCGGCTGAACAATCGACTTGTACAGAGTATTACTAGTGATAGTATTAGCATCGTAATACTATCTCTGGACTTGAAAGTGCGATAGATCCAGCCACATGTTTGAAATGCCTTCCCCACTTTCAACTGGATATGCTCATCAAACTTTCCATCATCTTGGACGACAACTCCCAAATCCCTCATGGACGATACCTGCTCAATATCACAACCTCCATTGTCTTTGAGTTGAACATCTAATTTTGTGCGGAATTTCATCCCGTTCAATGCCATATTACTCTGACAAACCCAAGAGTAGACTTACTCCAAGTCCTCAACTAAACATTTCGAGTCCTGACCATTCCTTCCACAAGCTAATTTTGTGTCATCAGCATATGAAGAAATATTGGCTTTTGTTCTAAACTTCTGGAGAGGAGCAATAAAGAGAATAAACAAGAGCGGACCTAAAATTGAACCTTGTGGAACACCTGACTTGACTTCATACATGCCACTAAATGATCCTTCAACCTTGACTATTTCCTTTCGCTCATCAAACTACCAATCCAATTCAGGACCTTACCCTAGATTCCAACCTCTGAGTTGATCGAGCAAAAGACCATGATCTACCTTATCAAAGGCTTGGCAAAGTCAAGATAGACTACATCAACTGACTCGTGACAATCAAGCCCCGCAATCATATGCTCAATATGGTTTACCATTTTATTGTACTGAATTCATAAATAAAAAAAAATGTACGGGTTATTGTCCTGAAATGAGCTTGAAACCCAGCCTCTCCAGAAGGAGAGAATTCATGGGCTTCCAAATAATCTTCTACAAGCATGGACTTCATCATCTTCTCAAATAATTTTGCCATACTGGAGGTCAGTGAAATGGGCTAATAATTACTAGAATGAGCTGGAATATATATAAGTCTAGATGTAAGACTTCTAGTAAGTAAGTAGTAGTCTTCTAGTCTTCTAGAAATAGTCTTCTATTAAGTAAGACTTCTTAAGACTATATGTATATGTATATGTATATGTATATCCGGTTTATTCTTCTGTCACATTGTGCAATATAGAATGTTTGTACGCATTTCTGCTCAAAGTTTAATTGAACATTGATTCAATGTTCTTCTTTGTACTAATATATGCTCTTCTTGAAAGATTGAGTTGAAATTGAGGATTGGGTTGAATGTGGCAAGCTGTTCCAGATTTTTGCAACCCTGTTGCTAAAAAAGTTTTTCCTCACATTTAATTTGGGGATTTTGTGGGAGATATCCAATTTTGTGGAGCTCCTGGTCTGCCTTTGACTGACATCTGAGGTCAAAGTGAGCAACGGCTCAAGAATCTCATGCTTCCCTGAAATGATTTTATGGCACAACACCAGATCCTGATCACTCCTCCTATCGCGAAGGGTCTTCAGATGAAGAATTTTCAAGCGATCCTCGTATGAAAATTTTCTCATCCCAGCGATGTAACGGGTGAATCGCCGTTGAATATTTTCCAACGCCACGGTGTTTTTTACCAGGGATGGACACCACACAGCCACACAGTAGTCTAATACTGGTAAAATGTATGTCCTATACATTTTTAACATTAACTTGGGACTCCTGTTTTTGAAGGATCTGTTTATCTGACCGATGAGCCTGTTGCACTTGGCAGCCACACTTCTCACTTGGCCATCCCATTTGAGGTCAGACTGGATGCAGATTCCCAAATCCTTCACATCCTCGGCCTGAGGAATATTGCTCCCATCCATGGAGTAACAATGGCCCACATTTGATGATCCAAAATGGAGGCTACTGCACTTGCTGACATTGAATTCCATTTGCCAGGTTTTTGCCCAGTTGTGCAGTGTTGTGATGTCTTTTTGGAGGATTTTGACATCTTCTTGAGATTGTGATGTTCTGTAGAGCTTTGTGTCATCTGCAAATACTGATAGGTTTGATGCCACTCCTTCCCCTAAATCATTGATATATATGAGGAAGAGAATAGGTCCTAGGACAGATCCCTGAGGTACCCCACTCTCCACAGGTGCCCACTCTGATGAAATGCCATTTATGACAACTCTTTGCCTCCTGTCCGACAACCAGTCTTTGATCCAATTTAGTAGATTTCCACTAATGCCCACTCTCTGTAGTTTGACTAGAAGGAAGGAGTGGCTGACTTTGTCAAATGCTTTTGAGAAGTCAAAATATATTGAATCCATGGGTTTACCATTGTCCACATTTTTTGTGATGTCTTCTAAGTACAAGAGGAGATTTGTCTGACATGATCTTTCACCTCTAAATCCATGTTGGTAGTGCTTGAGAATGTCATTTTCTTCCAGGTACCAGACCATTTCATCCCTGATAATGGTCTCCATCAGTTTTCCCAAGACACTTGTAAGGGAAACTGGCCTGTAGTTTCCAGGATTGCTTTTGGATCCCTTTTTGAATATGGGTGTAACATTTGCCTCCTTGCAGGATTGGGCCACCTTGGTTTCCTCCATGGATTTGTTAAAAAGGCTGGCCAATGGTTCGCAGATATCTTCTTTGATTTCATTTAGGACTTGAGGGAGTACCCCATCTGGACCAGGGGCTCCTTTCTTTTTCATCTTGCTTATTTTCTTCAAAACCTCTTCACCTGTGAAGTGAATTTTGGATAGTCCTGCCCCAATCCTAGGAGTTTCCTGTGGGGGTTTGTCACTGTCTTGGCTTCTCTTGTTGAAAACTGAGGCGAAATAGGAATTTAACAGTGAGCATTTCTCCTTTGTGGTCTGAACTAAAAGTCCATTTTGGTCAATGAGGTCCCCAACTGCTTCCTTATTTTTTGTCCTGTAGTTCAAATAGTTGAAGAAGGATTTGGAGTTTTCTGGATCTGCAAGGCTGCTTTCAAAGTCTTCTACTGCCTCTTTTACTTCTTCCTTTATTATGGGCTCCAGGTTTTGACTCTCCTTGATGAGTTTTTTCAGGCCCAGTTTTTTCCCTCTCTTGAAAAGTCTGTCCTTCTTTCTTATTAATTTCAGCAATGGCTTCTTCATCCATAGGGGTTGTTTGTCTGATCTTGCCTTCTTTAGAGGGATGAATTTTGCCACTGACTTCTGAAGTACTGTCACAAAAGAGTCCCAGACCTCAGTTGCATCAGATTTTGGTATCCTCCAGTTTTTCACTTGGTTTGCCAGTTCCACAAGGTTTGCTTTTTTAAAGTCCAAGTGGTGCTTGAAGGATTTGTTCCATTTTGGGTTGCAGTTTACTTTGACCCCCACAGGATAGTGGTCACTGATGTTGCAGCCCTGAAAGACTTCTGTGGAAATTACCCATGTGGGTACATTTGTAAGCACCAGGTCCAGAATATTGCCCATATTATGGGTTGGGTCTCTTATGAGTTGAGTTAGGTTTGCTTCAATTGTTGCATCCACAAAGCTAAGCTCTTCCTCTTTAGGTGAAAAATTTAGGTCCCAGCATACTCCTGGCAGATTTAGGTCTCCTATGATGATGCATGGGTTCTTAATTGAGGCAATTAACTTGTTTAGGATTGCGTTTTGCTCCCTCTCAGGAGTTTGTAATATGTAAGTCTCTCATTCCAACCTAGAAGTGCCTCTACATCTATGATCGTAAATTCATCCTCTCGAAACACGAATTGCCCGCTGGTTCAGCTATTCCACATTTCTCCTTCTTTATTTCATATTGCTCCATTAAACTCAAACCATTGATTGATCTCACAGGAGCATGCAAATTTTGGCAGCTAATTTAAGGAAACACTGGAAGGAAGTTCGCTTGCAGTTCGATTTAGAAATACTAAAAAGCAGAGATTGGCATTCAAATCTATGATTGTCCGACCCGGCACGGACTCTCTGTGACGTCATTCATCATGCGGGAAGCCGAAGTTCATGATTAAAGGAACCTTTTCTTCTAAGAAACATATCTAAACTATTTCGCTCATTTGATTTCGGCAGTTTGGTTATTGAAAGTCCTCAAATCTGCTGGGAATGAGTCTAAGGTATTTACCTGATATGAAAAAAGTGAATTTCAATTAGTGTGGAGTTTAAACAAGGGCAAATTAATATCACACGATCGGGTGATTGACAACAAAATCTTAGTGCTATGAAATCTGAGCTTGCGCAAGTTTTTTTACGGGAGGTTGCAAGGTAGGGTTACCACTTGTAGAATGGGTGCTTTGCTCTTGTATATGGGCAAACACGAATGTGAGTTTGATTTGCAACCCTGCTCAGAATCACTAAAGTCAGGGACGCCTTGCCTTTTGGTGATCCCTAAAGAAAAAACGGGTTTATGAAGACTGGTAGATAGAGGGGAATATGATTTCACATAGCTAAATTGGCAACCCCAGCACCAAGTCAGATCACTTCAAAACCAACAAAGAAGAAGTACTCTGGTTTGTTATTGAACTTCGTTAGAATTAGCTGAATGCTATTGACCAATCACCAGCGTGAATCATCGGCACCGTGTGTTAGCCTACGACGGCCAGTCTCTAGTAAGGGTCGCTAGTTCGATTGATCAGCGTTGAAGTATTCAAATGGGAGTGCTTCCACAACGCTGGAATGCTCCTCTCTAGGCGTGCTTCTCGGAGAACCTCTCATCAATTAAACCTGATGCTAAGCCCAAATAGCGGCCCAGCTTGCTAGAAGTTTACTTGAAGTCAATGGAACTAGCACATGTTTGTGCATGCTAAACACTGAATACACAAAACATCTGACCTAATATATTAGAAAAATTGAGAAAAATTGGGAAATAATTTAATTCCAGCCCCTAGTTGGAAGTAATTCTAAACGGGAAAGTTATCATTAGGGGTGCAGATTTCTGGCAAACAAAATATGCCTCTTAGGCCCCAAAAATGGCAAATAAAAGAGTCCAAATTGGCAAATAAAATGGCAAATAAACAAGGAAATGGCAAATAAAATGGCAAATAGACACAAAAATTTACCAATATATCGCTACTATGGCCACTAAATTTGGAAAATGAGCATTATGTTTCACCAACAATAAAGTGGAATCCAAGTATATGAGCATTTAAGAGAAAATATTTTTATTCTGTTGAATAATCAATTTATCCTTTAAACAAAAAATTTTGGGCAAAAAATTTTTCTTCCAATATTTGAACAAAAACGACAATTTTTGTATTGATTTGACCAAAAAACGACTAATTTTGTATTTATTTGCCCCAAAATGGCAAATAAAATGAAAAATGGCAAATAAACTTTAAAAGCTAACAAGTAGCAAATAAACATGTTTTTGGGCATAAAATCTTATATGCCTGAAATCTGCACCCCTAGTTATCACTTACCAGATTCTCACTTACCAGATTCTCATTCTTCATTTGGGGTTACCAAAAAGAGGGGAACTTTTCATGTAATTAATAAATCTTTGGATGATTTTTAGACTCTAAATTATAATTTAGGAACTATTGACTAAGAACTATTGGTGTCGGTGTCGTTATTGGTGTCAGTGTCGGCGTCGACACCAGTGGTGTCGACACCGCGGTGTCGATGAGAAACTTCGACACCGGTGACGGTGTCAGTGTCGGTGTCGAGGTCAAAATTGCCGGTGTCACCCATCCCTAGTTAGGAGTCGCCCAGATGGATCGCCTTGTGGTCTAGGAGTTACCCAGATGGATCGCCTTGTGGGCTAGGAGTCGCCCAGATGGATCGGTGAGCCATGTGTTTTTTTGTTTGTGAGATCTTTGATCTGGGGGAAGTTGTTGTGTGCTCGCTTATGATTAACTGCCTTGCTCACAACCCTCCCCCTCTCTGCTTGTAAATAAAGTCGTTATGTATGAGAATAGAACCAGTATTGAACTAACTCACTCTACTTATTCCACGTTGAGTGGCCTCGCGGCTACTTATCGTGTTACATTGATTTTTTGTTAATAAAGAGCTTTTTTCGTGCCTAGCTTTTTTTGCCCTCTAATCCCTAGTCAAAAATTCCTGATGTTAAGGTAACTTTCCAAAAGAAAATACGCTTGGTTAGGCACATTAGGAGTTACTTTAGCTTTAAGATTGTAACTGGTACTTCAAAATATTTAGCCCAAAGGTAACATTAGAATTTGGCCAAAAGACCTTATATTATGTGACAATGAATTCTTTTCTGAATGAAAATACCAAAAAAAAAAAACCCGGACATGATTTCTCGATCCTTTAGAAATCCGCTTTGAACGTTTTTTGCTTTGTGTGGTTATGTAATTTTTCTAAAAATATGACTTTTCGGACCAGCTTTTAGCCGTAGTTTACGCTTGGAAAAATCAAGCCTCTTACAGATTTGTGAGAAAAAATGACAGAAATCCAAGATCGGTCAAAATCTTGTAAGGAAAAAAACCTGTCTTTTAGCAAAAAGACCCCAATATTTTTTCTTTGAAATTTCTTGATGACTGGTGAGTTTAGCCAATTTTCTGAGCAAATATCATTGTACAGGGTGCACCACTAGAAATCTGACATGAATAATTGAAAATTTGAGGGAACTGAGCCGTCGAATCAAAAATCACTTGTTACAAAAGATGTTGATTGCAACTTTATTTAACAGATCTATTACTAAGTTATTCGACACAGAGGCTCTTGCTTTTAACCACGGTCTTGGATCTCCTCTCTGCACATAACCAAATGATCCGCACCTGCTCTGCTGGAATTTTAGTCTATGTAGCTTCAAAGGCTGCAGCGAAGGAAGCCAAAAAATTTAAACCTTTACTCCCCACCTTCTTCTCCAGAATGGCCTAAGATGTAAAGTTCTTGGATTAAGATCTGAATAAGCCTTGACACTATGGTCCTCACAGACAAGCCCTGGATAACCAATCTTTTTACGAGCATCTTTTTTGGTTGCCTTTTTTCTTGCTGAAACAGCAGAAGTCTCCAAATCCCCTCAAAATAATAACAAGTGATTGGCCTATGAGCTGGATTTGGGGGTCTTCTCGCTAAAATTGAAATTGGCGTTGCTAGCCTGGCCTTTATCGAACCTCTGTCCGATTTTAAGTGGCGCACCCTGTAGTCTAATATAAATTTTTGTTGGAATTCATCATTATTAGGGACAGGAAGTTTAGACGAATAAAACTGTCGAATTAAACGAAAAAAGACGAATATAATTGCCTGATTAGACGAAAAAAGACGAATAAAATTGACCGATTAAACGAAAAAAAAACGAATAAAAGTTCCCTTAAAATGAAAAAACGGAAAAAATACTTGTAAGACGTAGATAATCAAATTAATTTCCCAAAAAGGCGAATAATATTGGCGTATAACAAAGAAGAAAAATTAAATGCCGGTACAGACGAAAAAGACGTTTAAAACTGCTCCCACAAAATAGACGAAATGCATGTCCCTATTGATGGGGACCAATCTGTCTGCTTGTGCAAAAATGGCGAAATCTAGAAAATTTGAAAAAAGGAAGTACCTAATGAGCAAGAATTAGTCAGTAGTACATATGTCAAATAAAAGCCAAGAGTTAAAAACTGCCTCTTTTATAAAGGAACGTTTTCAGTAGAGCTACTATACTTAAAATCAAATTTGCAGATCCAATAATTGTTCTGATGGTCAGGAAGCTTTTTCAACCCAATAGTAATCTTTTCTTCCTGTACTTGTCGAGCAACTCTGCGAGTACAAGTTAATTTATGTTTGCGCAAAACAGCAACTGACGATCAATTTACTACATTGGCCTGTAATTGGTGGGGTTGAACTTTCTTCAAAGTTTTTATTTGCTTGGAAAATTGAAAAAAAAACCGCTTAAAGAGCTTGAAATCAAAGAAAATCCAACCTTTGGCCAATTGGACGATAAAAGACTAATAAATGTGCCCGATTAGACGAAAAAACGAATAAACTCCAAATTAGACGAAAAAAATTTGCGACGAATAAAGGTCGAAAAGACGAAAAAAGATGACAAAAGACAAATAAGTTTATTCGTCTAAAGTTCCTGTCCCTAATCATTATACTCGTAAATAGGAATGATTTCCTCAATACTCAACACGTTCCTACAACTTCGGGATCCAATTGTCAACAACTGGATGGCAAGAATCTATACATCTCTACCCATTGATTCCATGTTATCATGTATGGTCGAATGCGAACTTGACTTGGACTGCAAATTATTCACGATTCAAGATGGTTTATGTCGTTTAGGCAACGGTTTAACTTTTAATACCTCAGTTCCACCAATGGCCAATCATTTGGAAGGGGTTTACGTGGACATAGGTACGTTTGAATGTATTGTTCATTTGAAAACAAAAGAAATGCAATACATCATGAGTGAAACCATTGATTTCAGAGATTGTCAATGAGATTGCTCCAATGCATTTTTTGAACGTGAGTGATGGATCTTGGATCAATCACACTTACTATTCAAACAATTGCGATCACAGAGAACGTTGCGAACTTTGGTGCTTCTTAGAAAGTTCGCCATGTCAATTTATCGTGTACACTGGAACGGTCTGCTATTTAGGGTCTATAAGGAAACAGGGGTCAACGGTTGATAATATTGCTACAATAACTCAACAAGATGTTTGGTTCTCTAAAGGTAAGTTTTCTAATAAGTTGCCATTTTAACGGTGGTACATAAAAGCGCAATTACTTGACTTGAATTCATGTAAAAAATAATTCCTTCCAAACATATTGCTTCTCCGACCTTTATTGTTACTACCACCTAATTACTTTCAGAGGGAGTTGAAAACACTTACTACGAAGACTTATTTGACAGGAACATAACAAGTTCCAAATATGCTCCGTTTGTCTACAGTTTTCGCCGTGCTGAACATATCAACCACTTTTGTGAATTCTTTTGTGCATTCCAAACGGATCCTGTATGTCACTTTTATTTTTTGAATGATGGGATGTGTTATTTTGGGAATATGTTGAAACCTTTACCCAGCGTTACCAATTCTGCAAAGACAGAAGCCATTCAGGCGTTCTTGCGTAAGTTGTCACAATAAAGTGTAGAAAGAAGGCTCCGAATTATCAAGAAGTAAGATTGAAAACAACTCCTTCTTTTCGAATTTGGTGTTGACAAAAATTGGCCAAAAGGGCACAAAAGTAATATCAAAGTTGGAGGCCTAAACATTTACAAGGAGGCTCGTAAAATTATTGCATTTAGATTAAGTGTTCATCGAATGTGAAGTCAGACCCATGACGTAATAATGTATACCTGTTAATGCTGAATTACATCTCTTAAAAACATAATTCATACCTGAAGGATTACTCAAAATGATTGCAAGCTTTTGATATATAACTTTGTATGAGACTCTACCGTACAATAAACTATCTGTGCTATTTAACTAACATTTACTACATGTACTTAATCTAACCTGTGCCTTTTAAAAACGTTATTGATTTCGTTTTTAGCGGTGTCAAATTCGATCTTGATGGACCTTTACACTATTCCAATCCATCAACATATTTGGAGGAGAAGAATGCACACTAAACTTGAATTGAATACTACAACTGGGTCGTGCGCCCTTCGATGTCTACTCATGGAACTTCCAAAAGATTGCACTCTTATTGTTTATAATGGAACCACTTGCTTATTGGGATCAACGGGCCATTATGAAGCGGTTGACGCAAGTGATGATATTTCGTCGGTTACAATTATAGGTAAATTTTTATCGATATAAAGTTTTTGTCAAGGAAATTGACCCAATTTGTTTTAAAGGTAGATTGGTTTCCTACTTGGAAGACATTTACAAGCCCCGAACAACAACAACTTGGTCTTTCCAAATGTACAAGAAAGTCACGCTTTCCTATCCAAGCCCAAAATCTGAAAACGAATGTCTCCTAAGATGCTATTTTGACGACGGACCCTGCTTCTCTTTCGTGGTCTTGGGAAACAGTTGCTATTTGGGTGATCCCTTCGTAAACTCGAGTCTATTCATAAGTACAGTAGAGGCCATAATAATGGAAAGCAATCGTAAGATTGAGGGGTTCACAAACAGTATTTTAAATAACTTTTCAAGTTTAGATCGAAACCCCAAGCACATGCAGGTAGTGTTCGTACCAACCAATTAAAGAGGAACAACTATGCTTTCATTTTATCATAAAATTCAAGGTCTAGGGAAAATACATATGTTCGATACAAAGTATATTACATACCAAAAATACTGTTTGAAAACTCTTCATTCTAATTTGGAGCACCCGTTGAATTGTGATGAATCCGTTGATTGCCCAAAAAGTGTTTGTGCTTTTGATCCAAACTTGAAAAGCCATTTGAAACATTGTAAAGAATGAGTGACATTTTTCCCGTTGGTTGCAGTTTTATATTATTAACCCTTTGAACTTTTTTCTTCCGTCAGCCAAACTTTTTCTGACTCATGGTGGGCGAATGGAAAATGGCGATCAAGAAACGTCCAGCATATTCAGAGGATATTCGGGAGCTTGTGACCATAGTTTGCTTCATCTACCTTACCCTTTAAGCCAAATGGGATATGCATATGGAGATGATTCGATTTTTGTTTGTGGGGGAACTTCAGACATTGGTGGAGGTGACCAAGGTATACGACAACACAGTCAAAAATATCTGCATGTAGCTTTTGGGAGTCTTAAGAGTTGCTTCTCCCGATGTAGATAAATGTTATCAATGGCGATTCGATACTTTTCCACGGACGTGGGTGCCTCTTCCATCTATGATTAGCACACAAGTGTTGTTTCCCATGTTTTACCATGAAGGCATCCTTTACGCTGCTGGAGGACGGAGTTCTGGATCTGATCCGGTCCCAAACATGCGCTTTCTAAATTTAGAATAATCCTCATGGATAAATGGCGCGGCAAATAATCCATCAGGATTTTATGCACATTGTGGAATTTTGTACAAAGACCGCATTTACACCTTTGGTGGTTCCAGGTATGATTTTGATCATTTCAAACTTTTCCAGTTCTTTCATTTTCGTTTGAAGACCTCTTTCACGTTATTTGCCAACCGATCATTTTATTTTCCTCAAACTAAAGTAATCATGAGATTTGACATAGATAATGACTAGAGACCGGATTTGAAATTTATTTTCTAAAAAAATAATTCTTCAATTTTTCCTCACTTTTTATCGAAAAAAATGTCAGGTATTTTTCAAGAAAAATCAATTTTTGGAGGTATTTTGATTGACTTTTACACTTAAAAAATATTGAAGCATTTTCCAATTTTTCATCGAGTTACGTATTTGAGCATTTTCTTAGGCGTCCTCGTCTATTCCACAGCCACAGAAAGGTGACCCGTGTCGCACCAAAGCAATGAAATGACCCCCGGCCCTGGCAGCCCTTGCCCGCATGCGAAAAGGCGGAGGTGTTGTGTGGACTAGCCTCCACAAGGGGAACAGATGTTGGTCATCTTGGGCTTAACAGGTCTACGGCTGTTGTGGGCGCGCAACTCGGTCACAAATAAAAATGGTCAACATAATACAATCCTGTTGCGTTTTCAGTTGTTGAAGCTTTTCTGTTCCTTACAATTTTCCAAAAATATTTTCATGATGCCCATTTCCGTACTTCTTGGTAATTGGAATACAATCCTTTAAACTGGAATTACCTTGAGAGCATCCAAGAGTGTAAATCTAGCAAAACGGAAATCTAATGGCAGTTTTTTTGAATGCTTTGGAAATGGTCCCAAGTTCTTGGGGGTCTTTTATTTATTTTTTGTTCTTTTCGATTTGATTTTCAATTTTTTGGTCAATTCTTTCAATTAAAAAAGTTTTTGACTCAAAAAACATCAATAGAGGTTGTGAAGAATTGATTGTTGTCTTTCGTTATGGATGCTGCCATGACCTGCCGCGTAGACATTGCTGTAGGCCAGCCAGCACTGTCCAGACACTTAGAAAGAGACCAATTACCTAATATTTCAAGTAAATTTGCGAACAATGTCAGCAACCAATGTCCTATTTGATATCGGTAAACACTTGAGATACTTATTTATCAGTACAATATCACACATATTGCGAAATAGTTAAAATTATGTTGAGTTTTGTCTCTTCCCGAGTGCGTGGACAATGCTGGCTGGCCTCTAGCGATGTCTACGCGGCAGGCTCGTTGGGCGGGAATAGAGGGGGACAACAAACAATTCTTCACAATCTCTATTTCAAATCCAGTCTCTAATAATGACTTTTTGTCATAGAAAATGTTTCTTTTGATCACCGACCATTACATGCATTCTTTTTTCAGAAATACTCTCGCCTACTCAAAGGCTGTTGAAATTTATGACATTTCAACAAACACGTGGATTTCAGACGCTTTTGTCTTACCTCAAGGTACATTGTTTCATGTTTGCTCCTGTGAGCACATCTTGGATGACAAACTTTGACCCAAAAAAAACGGAATATTTCCTTTTGTAGTGTGATCCCTCTTCGATGTGGAACCTTTTCAAAAACCAATTGTTCACTTAATCCAGGATCACTTTGAAAATGCTCTTTCAATACACTACAAATTTAACGAAACAGTACTTTTGTCACAAAAACCTCACATTTATGCATGATTATTTGTTACTACAGTAGTAGAGCGGACGAAAATATTTAATTAAATATAAACCAATTCGCTGTTTTGAGCACATTTTAAACATGTAGGCTTTTCTTCCAAACCTAAGGGAAAATTTCCATTTTTCATTGAATTTTTTCAAGAACTTTTTGGATTCCATATATGAGTGGGAAATAAATAATCGGGTGAGAAATAAAAAATCGGGCGTTTTGGTCTCAAAAACTACTTTGACGGATTTTAATCTTCAAGAGAAAATCCCGGCTCCTACCAAAAAAAATATATGGAATCTATGGGTTTTATACGTACTTAACCAATTCCTGGGCAGCAGAATATTGATTAAAAACACTCTAAAATTAGAGACTCTCAAGAATAACGAATTTTCACTATTCGGCATTAAATCTTAACAACGAAATTCTATTACGAGTCCCTGAAATAAATCTATTAATCTTTGTCGCCATCATTGCTGTTTTCATCAAAATTTTGACTTTTTTAAATCAAAATTTTTAAAAACTTGGATGAAAAATATAATATGTTTGGGCGCTCTAGTTTTTTTTACATATCTTTTATTACATATCATTACCAAGTCTCAACCGGATTTTTTGATAATGATCTTGAGGTACAATGGCTGATGCAAAATCACTTTTGTAGGTATGCGACATTTGGCTTGTGGTCTCGTGCTAGGAAATGGGGCTTGGCTTCCAGATCTGTTTCTATTGGCTGGAGGAGAAACAGGAAACAACGAATATTCTAACAAGGTGTACTCGATCGATCCAGCGTCAAATGGAGAAGTTCTTGAGATACATCAAGCATCTATGAGCATGTCTTTTTTTGGATCACAGAACAGCTTTGCTGTTTTCTATGAAAGCTTGGTCTTCTTATTAGTCGGATTTGGAAATGGGGCCCACAGAAATGACACTGTCTTCAGATGGAACAGATGGGGTTCCAGTTTTCATCTGTATTCATCCAAGTTACCTGGACGGGTGAGACAAGATTGGTCGAAATCAGGGGTCGGTAACCAGTGGGCCCAAGGGTGTTCGTTGGTGGACCCAGGATCTATAGGGCAGTCCCAAAAATGATTGGCCCAAAAGCATCCATAGAACTGTACTCGTGGGCCTAGAGCTCCTCAAAAGTAGATATGTGGGTCTATGAACCTACCAAGAGGATCTGTGTAAAGGGCCCCTGACAACACAAAGTCAAATTTGGTGGGGCATGACCCACAAGCTGTTGCCAACCCCTGGTCTAAATCCTCCAGCAACTCAAACACATTTTTTTCAAAGTTAAGTTTTCATTTTTCATTATAGATGCAACCCGGCAATGTTATGATCCCTCTTCGTCATTTGCCAGTGTGCGAAGATCAATCCCAAATGTGGAAACCTGTTGTGAATCATTTCAAACCAAGCAGATTCCCCCTTGATGGTTGGAACCAAAACTCTCAAAATAGCTACGATTCCCAATACAGCCAATTTGACATTTTGGAGGAACACAGGTAAGCTTGATCAAGAACATCTAGAATAGAGGTGGACTTTTCACGGCACGGCAAAACTGGCCGGAGGTGAGCCAAATCAAGTGAAAGGCAAGGATCGAATGCCAATTCAGCCGGAAATTTAGATCAGCCTCTTTGGTCTTCTGGCTAATTTGGCTGGGCGAACTGCCAAAGATGAGGCCTCTTCTAGATTAAGGGTTGCTTGATGCAACTGTTGCAATGTTCAAAATGACTTTAAGATGCTCATTGATTGGCCCCAAGAGCAATAATTGGTTTGAAAGTTATACAAAGGTGACTTAACTTATTGTTTTGCCACACTTTAAGTCAGCTGGTCTGTCCTAATTTGTTGGTTCAAATATAATTAATCTTAAGAAGACAACGTGCCACAGGATCCCTGAAGAGAAAAGATGAAAATCAAAAATGGTGACCAAAACAATCGGAATATTGTTAAGAACTTATTTTGCAACATATTGGACAAAACCTGTCAATATAAAGTGTAATGAACTTTAAAGCCTTTTGTGAGTGTTCAAATAATTTGTCTGAAAATAGGATCCAGAATAGCATAAGGTTTTTTCTTAGTTTTGATTAGAAGATCACATAATCCAGCCTTTCTTCAAACTTTCAAGACACCACAATTCAGGCTTGTCAAGTAAAAAATCTGCTTGCTTTTTCGACTAATATCCATGAAGACCCTTCAAATAAAATCATTCAGATCGTAAGTGTCTTTCAATAGTCTTAAAACACTACAAGATTGATTTTGTGTGCAGTTTTTCTGAGTTGCGGGAGACACCCTGAAGAAGGAAAACAAGCTCAGTCGTGCTGTCCTTTTAAGTCGTGCAACAAAGTTCATGTGGCTCATAATTTATAATGAGTGTTTTAGTGTCTATTTTCCAATGCATCATCATTCCCTAATCAGTGTGTTTTGTGTAAGGTCTTGTAGTGTCTTAGAAAGCTCTCTAGGTGCTCAATGTTCTCATGAATATCAGAAGTGCGAGGCCGGCCTCTCAGAAAGCTAACTGAATGAAGGTAAGACGATTAAAACTTTTTTTGAGGATTATGATAAAGTTACTTAAAGTGTAAATATTATAAAAGTGTAGCCTGTGCAAAGGGATCTGTTCGTCTGAAGTCTCTTCATCGCTTGCGCAAATCCAGAGTAGCTCTACTCTATTTCCGCGCCCTGTTGTCTTCCTTCGCTCAGCTCTTGCTACCCTCGTTCGGTGTCGTCCTGCTTAAAAATGCCACGCAAATTCATCTTGAAAATGGATTAGGAACCATATTTCCCCCGGAAATTCTCCCCCGGACTAAAACGCGGAGTTTCATCACGCTCATTCAAGAAACAACTTGAACAACATAACGGCGTTTTTTTTTGAGCTTATCTGTTACCCGGCTTGAACAATTTACATAGATTTTGCTTATCCACGCCTTATCCTGAACTTAATTAAGACATGGCAATATTTATTGCTTATTAGAAATCGAGTTTTTTATGGGTTGTCACCTTGGCATAAATTCATGTTCTAGAATTGATGGTTTCATCTTCGAATTTCTTTTATTGTACGATCGTGTCATTGATTTCAGGACAATCTAAGTATGGGTAAGAGTTGTTCAAGTAGTTTTAAGTAGTGAATTTGCGCGTGGGTTAAGGTCCATATGCCACAAGATAGACTTGCACCTTATAATTATAATTGATATTGATGCAAACAAGTTGAAAATCTAGATTTCAGACCTAAGGAGGCATTACAAGTTTAGTGTTTTGCTTGAAAAATGCATTTTGTCATTCAAATATTTCAAAAGTGTATCCCAAACCGTTGTCTGAAAATCATTTTATTTAAACTTAAGAATACTATAAGCTAGCATAAATACTATAATGTATAAGGAAGCCAGAGTGGCCGCGCGTACTAATGCGTTCCTATTAGAGCCGAGGGTAAAAAAAAGTGCTTCCCCAGACGGCGTACGTCCGAATCCTGTTGGGGATCGAATTGAAGCTGTCGTGAGAAATCCTTGTTTACAGGGAATCGCATTCCTTGTAGCGGTAGTAGAAAATCCGCAACAAACAAACAAAAAGTATATAATTCATCATATACGTATAATGTATTTGTGGTCAAGGATGCCTAAATATCCAATTTTTGACTATTTTCCAACGTGGTCCCAAGTTTGACACACAAGGACTTTTAATTTGGCATAACCTTCTTTGCTTCTCTTCAGAACTTCATGATTTGAATTGTTATAGAATTTCATGAAAGACTAGTCTAACCTGGATATAAGAACATTCAACAGGAAAATATATCTTGGTATCACGTAAGATACATAGTGAAAGACTAGTCAGTTTTACTTTATTTGTTCATAATGCAATAGTATATTAGAAAGATGTGTTTTAGAGACCAAATTAAAGATATGAGAACTGTTTCAAAATGTTAAAGTTGATTGTGATTCATATTAGCTGAGTTTATATACCTTGTGACAATTTGAGTTGTGGCAGAATTTTTTTCCTACCACACGCCGTTGACTTCAATTGCAAACTCAAAAGTACATAAGTTAGGACAAGAAATCCTGTGGCAAAAGTTATGAAAATGTTTTGCGACATGGTTTATAAAAAGAGCTTTCTTCAAACGATTTCTTGTGGCAACTTACGTACTTCCGTGTTTGCAAATGAAACCAACGGCGTGTGGTAACGTAAAATTTCTGTAACAACTCAAGTTGTCACAGGGTATATAAACTCAGCTATTGTCTCATTTCTATCGATCTATTGTCAGTTTATTTCTAGTTTAGCTTATTTTTTTGTAAGTTTCAATGACAGTCAAATTTGTCTTAATATTTTCATGTATTCATGTGTTTTCTATTCTTATTTTTTGTTTATGAGTTAGTTCAATGATCAGTATAAGTTCGAATGATGCAAATAAACCTTATTCATTGCAAAGGTGTGTTCTAGGCTGAGTAAGAGTTAAGATAGTAGAATGTTCTAAGGGTGTTTTATCTGTTCATTGAAACCATGAAGAGGCATTACAAGTTTAGTGTTTTGCTTGAGTAATGCATTTTGTTATTCAAATATTCCAGAAGTGTATCCCAAACCGTTGTAAGTTGATGTATAATCATCAATTCTTTTAAAAACTAAGACTTTCTACTTTCAAAAGCACGTTCTCTCCTTTTGTGCTTCTCCACTTGATCTTGGTCACCCCTGATTTGCCGTGCGCCGTCCAGGAAATTCTAGATGTCCGTGGCTTGATTGACATTAGAAACATGTGAAGGAGGCAAACTACGATGGATTTGATCGCACCCTTTGCCGCAAACTTGAATCATTGTAATGGAAAACAATTGCATTTTGTATTTGTATATTTGTTGATAAGTATGTGATACTTTTTGATTGTATTAGTGTTCTTACCTGAAATGGGCAGCTTTTTTTAGAAGATCATATTTTGAATCGATATTTTTTTTCCAATTTCATTTCCACTTTTGCATCTCTTGAGTTGAGTCACGAAAAAACACATGCATATTATGGTTTAATATCAATGTTGAAGCAAAAAAGCGTTTAAAAATCGAAGTCTCCCCAGTCATTTAAATACAGATCTTACGAGCAAATTTGCCTTTTCCAAGGTAGTGTTTAAATTTAATCATAAAAACCTTTCTTTCCTTCCTTCTTTAATGTTCCAGTGCTATTTTTCAAATATTATTTGGCAACTCGAACAGGGGAAAACAAGGAAAGTGTCTTTTTGTCTTTTACAAGTACAATGACATCCCGAATTTTCAAACTCATTGAATATTTAGTTTCAAACAACTCTACAAATAGACAATCATAATTTTTAGTTTATTATGTGTGAGCTATCCAACGTCCATACTTTTATAATTTCAGTTGTCATGGGAGGTTTCACTTCCGCTTAACTTACCCTGAGCTCGGAACATACAATGAATGGTACCAAACAAATAATCCTTCCAATCAGTCGCACACTTCTGTCAGTGGATTTATTGGTAATCTCCTCTCAAAACTTATCAGCTGTAATATGTAGCTTCCTTTAATATTTTCTTTTCGTCATCGAGAGTAAGTGATGATGAGAACAATTTTTCCACTGAACCTTCGAATTTTGATTTGGTGAAGCTCAAAGAAAAGTTGAAAAAATTCCGGTTAACTCTTATTTTGTTGGTAGCCGTTTTGTTTAAGAAAAGTTGGCTTTTTTAAAGTTCTTTTAACATCAACAACAAAGAAAATAATAAAGGTTTTATTGAAAGACTATTTAAATCTGCACACGTTTATGAACTTCAGGTCTGGCTTTAGGCATGCCTTCTGGATTCAACGGTTTGGTGTACAACAACGTGAATGCCCTAGTGATGGGCGACACAAATTTAACTCATCCTCAGTGGTTTTCAGTGGGGAGAATCAAGGAAGATTCAGCGGATGGAACATTTCCTGGACCACCAAACACTTATGTCTCAAAAGTGAAACTCTTTATCCGAAATGATTGTGCCACAACATAAAGCATTTGAATTTGTTGAAACCACACAATGAAATTTGTCCTCAGCCGTTGTGAGTTTGTGTGAAACAAGATATTTCTTGAATAAAAAGACAAATTTGAAGGAATACTAAGCATTTCTAACATGTTCATCATCAAATGTCAGATTTTTAAACACCAATCGAGTTTTGACTTATGTATACATCGCATTGAGTCCGCGGTCATCAGCACAATTCCAATATTTCTTAAAGCCGATAAGATGTCGCGGAAATTTGGGTAAAAATTTGGGTATCATTTTTGAATTCCAGATATTTTTGAAACCAATTTTGAGGTGCTAATGGAATGTGGAATACATCTTTGAATTCAGGTGGAAGGTCACAGGCAAAAATGAAATGGTGTTACTGAAAACATGCTCACCTTTGCTGTAGGAGTTTGAAAAATGACTTTTCAAGCGATCATGATCCTTCAACTTAAGCCAATTGCTTCCTTCTACTAATGAAATGGCTCAGGGACCATTTCTTGATTGGTTTGATGTTTTTTGGCCCTCCTGAACGGAAGTAACCTCCAGTAGTTACCTCCAGTGGGGATAGAAAACCGCAACACCCAAAAAAATTACGTTTACGTTTTGAACTTACTGAAACATCGTGAAAAGCACGTAGAAATAAGCAAAGAGTTTGAAGGTCAGAAGCCCCGTGGCACATTTATCCATAGACCACGGAACTTCTGGATGGCAGACGGCAACGCAACCTTTTCTGTTAGCGTCATGTTTAGACAGCTGATTCAAAAGTTTTTTTTCTTGCAGAGCAGAAAGTTTACATGGTTGACGCCATTAACTTTTTGGTACTGCTAGTGTTCAGCTGACCAAGCTGACCTATATTGGGAACCGTCTAGAAAATCTGCTCTGCAGGAAAAAACTAAAAAATCTGCGGTCTAGAGGAGCAAGGTTACTTAATTCAGACTTATGTTAGATGTTTGCAACTTAGTTATCTTTTTCTAGCTTTTTTCCAGTCTCCACATCTCCTCTGTAAAGGATTTTCAAAGTTTTGATGTTTTTGTAACACTCATGCATGGATCCAATGGACCCAAAACCTCAAATTTTAACATAGAGTTAACTTGAAGCAATCAAATTTGACAATAGCTCAAATGTTTTGTCTGCAACAGGGCATGTTGCAAGCATGCTTTCATTATTGACTTCAAGCGTATTTTAAGCCTGCAAGAGCATTTCTTAACAAATTTTGGGTTAGACATCTAATACGTAGAAGCTGACATTCGTGTGGCGTCATTTTAGAAGCCTGAAAACGTTAAAAATACGCAAAATGGATGGAAGTCAATTGATGAAGTATGCTTCAAGCATGGATCTCCAAACACAAAACATATGACCTTATATGTAAATATTCATTTAAGCAATTCACTTAGGTGATTTCTTCATGAAATATTTCTTATACATCAAGGAATTATTGTTAATGTAAGCAATTGTTGATTAAATAGCGTTCTTGCACTTAATGAGCCATAATGAAATTTAATATAACCCCCATTATGCATTGAAATTCCTCAGATATACTAGCATTGAGGTATCAAACTCTTAAACTACTAAGAGTGCCAATAGATGTTTTACCTATTTTAATCTACTCATTTCCTCATTTTTAGTATCACTTTATTAAGTATTTTTAAACATAAAGTAATCTATTCAAAAGGTAACAAAACTAAAAAGACGTTTGCTGGAGATATCAAAAAGTTGAATATTCCATATATTTATTTATAATATAAATATTTTAGCCAGTTATTAGACGTGCTCAACAGTACATGTAGACCATAAAATATACAGTATACATCTAGCTGTCCAAATATTGGTAAAACCCTTGATAACAGTTGTTCCACAAAAGATAAAATCCAGTGAATATTTTTCTTTGGTACTAATATTCTGAATAAATGGACTTGGTTTTTCTTTTAGTGGATTTTGCATGAATTTCCATAGTCTTTGTATTCTTTGAACATTACCAGATTTTTTTTGAACTGAAGAAATTTTTTCTGTCCAAGACATTAGCTTGGAGCTCATTTTAGCTCTCTGACGCAAGAAAGCCTCTAAAAACTTTAAACAAGATTTTATTTAATGGTATTCACTACTGATAGACCAAAAGTCCTTTCGAAGTTTCGATTTCAGTTTTGGTTATGCTTACCAAAACCGACAGCAGACATACACCATGAAGAATGGAGTTTGACATAAAAAATCGAACATTTCCTTGGTCAAAAAAACTTCTAAACCTTAACTTTTCCGACTCACTAAATTTGAGCCTACCCGAAACATCGAACACATGAGGAATTTGATTTCGAAGTGATTTTTTACGCAAATAATTTTATAGTCAGCTACTTTCGGTTTCAGTTTTGGTCAAGCCCTGTTTCGGCCGAAACTTTTGTTTTCGGTTATGAGCCCTTTCGGTCCATCACTAGTATTTACGAAAAGTTGTTTTGTTTGGTGTTAACACTTGGTTCTAAAATGAATTTGATTTGACAACTGAAAATTTTTGCCCTTCAGAGAAACTTAGGATGCTGTGTTCTTCCTCTTAATTCTTGACTGGTCTCAGCCTAAACAAAATATTGAAATGGGCCATGAATGATCAGATGGCACAATAATTTTGTCAGAGTGCAAGCTTTTCATTTGCATCGGATAGAAGCCGTAAGACATAGGCCGCATGTTAACGCACTTTATTCAAAAGCGAGAGTATAGCAAAATCAAATCGAATTAGCATTCGTCGAGTATATACTCTCCTCAGCTGCTGCGTTTCAAACACAGGAGTTGTCACAAGTATGTACTAGAGGCCGGTTAAATTAACTTGATTTTGGTATACTCTCACTTTTCAATTAGGTGCATTAACATGCGGGTAGATCAGATGTTAAGCGCGCTAATTCAAATGGCTCGAGTATACCAAAGTATGATTGAATATGCATGCTCGAGTATAGTCTCTTTACTTACGCGGCATCTAAAACGAGCTCATTTATGTTATTATTTGATGTGCATTTGAATTAGTTCAATTAACATCTGAGTTAGTGTACATACGTATAGTTCTATGCTAAATTGAACTAGAGATGCTCCATCAAGTCGATCAAAATCTTTCTTCCCTTTGCATTTAGATCTTCCGACTTTTTCGCTTGCACCAACCCTGTCTATCTATTTGTGATTGCGTCATCATTGAGGGAACAAATTAAAGCCCCACAATCATTTTACTGGGTACATTCTTTGGGTTTCTTACTTTTATTTACTTGAAATCATGAGAGAAAAGTGGACCACAGTCTTGATCATCATTTTAAGCTTGAAAACATTTGGAGCTCAAACAGTATTTAAGAAAAGCGTTTATACTAAATTGGAATGGCCGAGGATCGTATACAAAGAAACTGGATTTCCCGTCAATTCGAAAGTAGAATGCATGGCTCTTTGCCGAGTGGAACAAAGTTTGTGCTCTGGAATCATGTGGAAAGATTCCAATTGCTTTTTGGGCGACCCAAAATCTCAGTTTTCTTTACTACCGTCGCCTCAAGCGAGTGATGAAGACGTGTTCATCGACCTAGGTACTATTATATAGAACTCCAGGATCTGGTCTATCTAAATCCATCCTCTTTTTATCGTTTAGGAATGGTTTCATGGTTACTAAACCCATATCTTCATTTGGAGGATCCGATTGTCAACCATTGGAACGCACGAACATATTTGACAGTTCCTAAAGACTCCCTAATGAGATGCGTTCTAGAATGTGAATCTGATAATAATTGTCAAATGTTCACTTTTTCCGAAGGCTTATGTCATTTGGGAAGTGGAGTTGTTTTCAACCAAACTGTGTCTTCAGTTGCTAATCCTCCTGAAGGAGTGTATGTGGACCAAGGTTCTACAATATGAACTTTTCATTACTTTTCTGACAGAGCTATTTTAACTTTAACGTTCTTTTCTTTTAAAGAGTTTATCAATACGACAGGATCTCTACAATTATTTAGCGATATTAACACAACTTGGACCAATCACATTTATTACTCAAATACTTGTAATGGCAAAGAACAGTGTGATCTTTGGTGTTTATTGGAGAGCTCGCCATGTCAATTCACGACTTTTGCAGAATCGATTTGCTATTTGGGGGCAACTAATTTAGGAAATGGTTCTGTTAATACAGCTCTTGAGTCCTCATCAGTGGAAGTTTGGATAAATAGAAGTGAGATTTCGCATTCGTCACACTTTTCTATGATAATTTATATTTTCCTTGTGTTTCAGACGGAGTTGAGAACACTCAATATGAAATTGTGTTTAGCGAGAACATCACAAGTACTAAATATGCTCCGTTTATTTTCAAAGCTCGGAATGTGGAGAATTTCCAACAAAGTTGTGAATTTTATTGTGCCTTACAGACAAATCCAGTTTGCCATTTCTTCTTTTTGAGCACCTCGATTTGTTATTTGGGAAACATGGATAAAGTACATCCCAGTATTTCGAGCTCTACAAATTCGGAAGTGATCCACATGTACCAACGTAAGTTTCTTCATCTTTCCATTTCTACATGATATTACCAATCACGTGGATGAATTTTCACCAACAGATGGATTGGATAAAAACGCAATGACATTTTGATGCAATCTAGTCACTGAACACCCAGAAATGTCCTTTGGCTCCAATTTTGAACTATTTTTTGAAAATACTATATATCAGGTTTGTTTTGTTTCAGCGACCTTAAATTCTCCGGTTGGAGAGTTCATCACAATTCAATTATCTCACCATATATGGAGAGCTAAAATGCACACGCAGTTAGAAACGAATACGACTGTTGGAGCTTGTGCGATTCGATGTCGACTTTTGACCTTTCCAAAGGATTGTAACATTTATGTTTACGATGGCACCACTTGTTATTTTGGGAACAACGACCATTTTGCCAACGTTGATACAACCCATGATATAAATGACGTTCAAGTGCATGGTGAGGCATTTAAAAAAATGTTACCATTCCGAGTTGTTTACTGAATGAACCCCTTAATTTTTAGAATTGCTACTTCCTTATAAACGAACCCTTTTCAAGCCAAGAACAACCACTGATTGGGCCTCTCAAATGTACAAAAAAGTCACATTAACCAATCCGATATCCAGACATGGAGATGAATGTCTTTTGAGGTGTGACTATGACGATGGACCGTGTTATTCATTTGTGATCCAAGGAAACGACTGTTATCTAGGAGACCCTTTCGTTAATTCGAGTTTGTTCACTACAACGGGGACCGCCGTTATTATGGAAATGAATCGTATAAGTCAGACTGCTTCAAACCACACAATACAGATTTTCATTTAATTATATTTATCTAGCTAAGCTTCACGTGATTCATGGAGGGCGAGTTAATGGCAGCGATGAAAAATCCTCGACAATTTTCCAAGGATTTTTGGGATTCTGTGAATCCACATTACCAGAGCTACCACTGCCATTGCATTCGATGGGCTACGCTTACGGGGAGGATGCCATATTCGTTTGTGGAGGAACCAATGGAATTGATGAGCAAGGTATGCAAACTTTTCTTTAACTATGCAGGGTTGATAGATCTTATCGTGTTTTACAGATCTTTGCTATCGTATGAATTTTAATGAGTTTCCGAGAGTGTGGGTTCCATTACCTCCTTTAATGAACACCCAAGTGATGTTCCCGATGCTTTATCACGAAGGCGTATTGTATGCTACAGGTGGGCTAAGTAATGGGTCTTACATTATACCCAATATGAGGTTTTTGAACTTGGAATCGTCGTCGTGGACCAATGGAGCCAACAATGCTGGTTTATTTGCGCATTGTGGGTTATTATATCAAGATCGGATTTACACTTTTGGTGGCGCCAGGTAGGAAATTATTCTTGATTTGAATCCCAAAACGACCCCCCACAACAAAAAACTTTTCTGATGTGTATCTTTCCCTTAAAAAACGAAAAATAAATAGATTTAAGTGAACGCCTTAAAATATTCTTCTAAGCATTGATCGCACAAGCTACCAAGAGTTGGATTTTTATCATATTTTAGTGATTTGGAACCATACTCCAGAGCTGTTGAAGTATACAAAATTGGCACAGATAGTTGGCTCATCAGTGGTTTCACGTTGCCTCAAGGTGAGTAAGTCTCGGTTGTTCGATATGTTTTTGACAGTTTAGAGCTAATGCTTGATTGTGCAATAAAAATGAGAGTGATTTCCCTTCATTAAAAACCGATGTGCAATTTCTTGGATAAGCTGTGGAAGGCATCACAGCCATTTTCAAACTTAAGATATATCAAATTATTTGGAAAATGTATTTGTTAGGCAAAAAATCCTAGACCTAAATATTTGGCACCAATTGAAAGCAGAGTTGAAATCAACAGTCATGCAGGTTTAATTTTTTTCCTTCTTTCTTTTCTACATCGGGCCTATTTCAAATTATAATGTTTAAGAATGCATTTCCTTGGGCAATATATCCTAATTTATACGTTTACGAGCAATACAGAAGAGAATAAAACACATTACTGTTTCACTAAAACGCACAAATATTCAACCACCATCCACAAATGTAGCAGTAATAGACACCAAATTTGTAGAGAAGTTTTTGCCAATGGCTAATATTTTACTTTAAGTCGAAAGGAATACAATATTTTACCAACATATATTTGTACAAGCACTGTGTACGGTGAACAGCTTCATCATTTTCATACTTCTTGTAATCTCTGCTTCCATTATGATGATTGAAACATTTACCGCACAAAAATATCTACCAATTCATTATTTACACACATGCACTCTGATCAAAATGTGTCGTCATAAGTTGTTTATTTGGACGATATTCTTTGTACATTGCTATTTTGCCAAAGGTTTTGAAGTTTAAAAATATCGTGACGACATTATTAAAGTACATGAATCTTGAAGAGACACGCATGTACGAGTGGGGCAACATTTATTTGTTTCAGCAACTTTTCAAGTCCAATCCCAGCTTACGAGTAAAAAGCCGCAAGGGCACTCGTGAAATCATGAGATGCGACTTTTTGAGGGCGCAGGCATTCAGACCCAAGAAGCAAAAGTTCACTTTTGATTAAAACCATTTTTCGACTATTGGGAGCTTTTCAATCGAGTCCATGACTTTTTTCAATTTGAGGACCGTGAAAATACAAAACAGTTTGTGAAGTTTATTCAGCGAATCTATAATCAAAGCCCAAATAATTATTTTGAATCTCTTAAAACTACAAAAACCATTAATTCAAATAGGTAATTGAGCCAATTCATAGTACACACCCTGACAAAAAAATATCTTCATCATTCTTGAAGAACTTTCATAGAGCAAAGCTTTCCCCTGATACACCAAAAAATAAATGGACACATTGAATACCAATTTCGTCAATTATTTAAAATTGAGATCCATTGAATACACATCACAAATTGCTCAATATTATCATGGTCCTCATTAAAAAAATTCTTGGGTCTGAACACCTGCGGCCGCAAGAGGTCGCATCTCTTGACTTCACTCTATACTTGAGAGCTCTGCTATAAGTAGGCTTGATAAAGGCTGACGCGGTCCATCTATTTTTAATCTTCTATTGTATTGCTGATATTATTTTTCTGCCCAAAAAGTGACCGGCCAAATAAAACAAAGCTCTTACTACAGAGTGGGGCAGAAGTATCCGGACAAAACTTTGAACATATTTTACAGCATCAAGAGCTATTTTTAGCCAATTGTGTATTTAACAAAAAAAGTTTGGACAACAATTAAGAACATTTTTATTCAATATGGTCACCGTTGGCCTTAATGACGGCGTCCAAGCGGCCGACAAAGGCCGAGCAGGCTTTGGCGACCTCAGCCGTGGAGAGGAGGCCATGTTCCGCTTCACCGACGACTTCAGAGACACCAGGCTGTTGTGGGGCATCTTGTTGACCTTCCTCCTCAGCTTGGACCACAACTAGAAGTCGCATGGGTTGAGGTCAGGGCTGTTTGAAGGCCACTCGTCTTTTTTGACCACTACGTCAAATTTGCTGTTCAAAAAGTTCATGGAAACATTGGACACATGACACCGAGCAGAGTCCTGGAACCACATGAATTTGGTTCCTGGTGGGTACGAGGTTGCCAGCCAGGGCATCACGACCTTCCTTAGAAGCTCCACGTACCCGGCGGCGTTGAGCCTGAATTTGGGAGAGAAGACATGGGCTGGCATCACCTTCCCGTCGCTGCTGATGAGGCCAAAGACCATAATCTTGGCAGGATTCTTTGTCTTCATGATTGGAGGCACAACGGTTCTGTTCTCGGCAAGCCATCGGTTGTTCTGGGGGTTGTACGCGCCATCCACAGTGAAGATTGACTCATCTGAGAAAAGTCTGACCGTCCTCAGATTGACCTTGCAGATTCTGCGCAACTTCTTGCCCCTCTCAAGCCTGGTGGCCTTCATCTTCTCGGTAAGAAGGTGGCGTCTGCCTCTGACGTAGGAGGTCAAGTTCAAGTCCTCTTGCTCCCGGACTGCCTGGCTGCGTGGGCCGATATGGACACAGCTGGGTTGGCCTCGATGGACCTCCTCAGGCCCGCCAAGAACCTGGGGGTCCGCTTGGGGGTCCGCTTTTTTGCCCTGTGTGGGCCGCAGGGGGCGTGGCCTGTCCCCCGGCCAGACTGCAGCCTCTTCACGACCTCGTAGACGGTGGACCTGGGGTACTTGGTTGAATTGATGATGGCTCTGGCGTCGTTGCCGGCCGAGAGCAATTCAGCAATCACTTTACGCTTTTGTTCCTTGGGCTTCATATTTCTGGATTTAAACAAAAAAGAAATTAACAAGCATTCAAAACCGGTTTTTGGTTAAACCAGAAAAACGCGGGAAACAAAAATATTCCTCTTGCTTCAGGAGATATACGTCATCCAAGTTTTGTATGGATACTTCTGCCCCTCCCCGTAGATATATAGAGTAAGGTGCATTCTGATCGATATTGATGGATATGTTCCATTTTAGGTTTACGACATTTGGCATGCAGTCTGGTCTTGGGACAAAGAGCAACGTTACCGGACCTCTTTCTTTTAGCGGGTGGGGAGACTGTTTTGGGCGAATACTCAAGGAAAGCTTACTCGATTGATCCCACCTCAAATGGAATCGTGAACGAGATGTTTGATTTGCCCTTGGGAGTGTCCCAATTTGGATCTCAAAATAGTTTTGCCGTCTTTCATGAAACAAACGTTTTCTTGGCTGTTGGTTTCGGAAATGGCAGCCATTCAACTAAAAGTGTTCTAAATTGGGACCGCTGGGGTTCCAAATTTTCAGTTTTATACGACCAAACGCTAGCTCGGGTACAACACGTCTTCTTAAAATTTATATTTTTCATTCCTCTGATATCTTTGCATTCCACATTAGGAACATCCTGGAAATGCTATGATCCCTCTTCGCAATTTTCCGGCTTGTGGACTTTTTGAAAAACCATGGAAGATGTTAGTCCATCACGTAAAGCCTCTCAGATATCCGATTGACGGATGGAACTTAAACTCTTTAAACCAATTCCATCAAACACATAGCCAAATCGATATTTTGGATAATTACAGGTTTGTAGCTAACACCATCGAAAGTGACTCACCATGTAAAAATATTCTTTGTACATCTCAGTTGTGCCGGACAGTACCACTTTCGATTAGTGTACCCAGAACTTGGAACATACAACGAGTGGTATCAGACAAACAATCCAAACAAACCATCCAGTGTTTCCGTTACTGGATTTATTGGTAAACTGCGAAAAATTTACCTCAATTCTAAAGCTCAAAAAGAAAAGAAGTATTTTTTGTGAACTAGGAGTGGCCTTGGGCATGCCCATGGGTTTTAATGGACTGGTTTACAACAATGTGGATGCTTTAATGATGGGTGACTCGAATACAACGCATCCGCAATGGTTTTCCGTGGGACGAATCAAAGCAGATTCTTCGTCTGGAGAATTTCCTGGGCCTCAAAACACTTTTGTTTCGTCGATGCGACTTTTTATTCGTGATGATTGCGCAACGTAGCCTAATGATCTTTTAGACGCGATGGTTCCCCAAGAATTTTGTAATCTCAGAAAGGACAACTTGGCGTAGTTGTGTCTAATAATTTCGGAGAATATGTGACGATAATTGTCGACAATTATAATTCCGACCATGAGTTTATTTCTTAACTCGATTGAAAGTGTACGTGTTGAGAAATAAAAGGCCAATGAGTGTTATTTGTCTCATGAAGAAGGAAAGCATAGATTGTTGAGTAAGAGTATTTCTTCTATTTTAATCAAGAAAAGATATTACGTTTTAAGAAACCACGTCATGCTTGTTTTAACCTTGACATTTCTACACGCACGTGTATTCAGCCTTCCTTAAGCAAAATATGTAGAGAAAACACAAGCCATAGTAGACGTAGGTGTCCAAACCATTAGCCCATAAAGCAAAAGAAGAGTGACTAAATGCCCAAAACAAGACGGAAAAATTTGTTATCAATGATAAAATTTATGAAACGCATTCAAAAAGTAAAAAGTTTCTAAGTCAAAAGATATTTTTTGTTTAAATTGAATAATGGTAATATTCGTGATTTTTATTTTTTTTTTCTTTTTGGGTGGGTTACGGATTTTTCTTACCGCTACAAGGAATGGGATTCCCTGTAAAGTAAGTTAATCATTGACTTTGTCTCATAAAATATAAAACTAACATTTATATGATACTTGGTCTACTAACGAATTACTGTTGGCAGATTTGTGCAACCCTTGAATAGTGAGTTGATCAGGAATAGTATTTAAGAATTTGTCCAATTCTGCCTTAAATGCTATTAAAGGATCAGCTCCGACATATTCCCGACGAAGACTAATGGGCAACAAATTGAACAATGAAGGAGCCCGATAAAGAAGAGAGGAGGACTTCATTGTTCGAACTAACCTCGATTTCTTGGGATTTGGAGGTGCTCCTCACAGCACAGGTAAAACCTCTACGATCGCTGCAGATTAAATATACGTTTTAAGTAGTCGTCACTTACTTTGAAATCAAGGTTTTACTATCGTTATTTACCGATAGAACTACTTGCCCCGTGAAAAGTGGGTTTTTAAAAAGAGCAACTCTGTTATAATTTTCGACGCACTTCGCATATTTTTTCGACACACTTCGCATAAACGTTTCTTGAATACGGTGCAAGGAGGAATAAACTTGTATTTGATGCCATTTTGATTGTCAAGAAAGCAAACGCACTTCCAGAGTTTTAAATACTTTGCGCATTTTCTCAATTCATAGCTATTCCAAAAAATGGAGTCTAGGAATAGGAGTGATTACCGTCAAATCAATTTACAGACTTGCTGTCGATAGCTATAGAGGTCTATAGAGTGTAGATACTAAAGCAGGCCGGTCGTGACATTTCATTGCGGGCAGCAAGGGCCGTTTATCATCAGCAACTAGTTGAAACTTGCCCAAACGAATGTATTCGTTGAGGGCAAATTTTTGAAAAACCGATAGTTTTCGGCATGTGGCCTACTGCATACGGTTTGCTTTTCCCAAATTATACTAAGATGCTCAATGTACTTGATTTTCTATAATTTGCAACCATATCTTTGCACATTTATAGGATTTGGCATTGAGAATATGCCCTGCGTACATTTGTTTGTCCCATGATATTCCACTTGCAAGGGCAAGTTTTTACGATATTCGTCGGAAATGTTTGCTTTTTCAAGCAACTTATAGGCAATTTGGCCAATATCAGCTCCGAACACGGCAGAAAAAATGACGACAATAGCCTCTCTATACTCATCTAAGCCGTTAGCAGTCTAGGCTTGACAAAATATTGCGTGAGTTTTCAAGGATACGATTTTCTAGCGGTACGATTCTGAGAATGTCTTGGATTATGTATGTTGAAGAGTTTGTAGAGTAAGTACAAAACACTTAGAGGAATTGGAAACGTGCAATGAAACACAGATTTTCTATTTTGTTTAGTTACCACAAGAACATGTCTCTTCTGGCCATCTGTTTATTCCAAGACAGGCGTTCCTGTTTCAAAAGTTCGGAAGAGTCCCTTCAAGGAATGTAACAAAATTTTAGATACAAGCAATAAAAAACAATTATTTTTCGAAAAATGTCAAGATTTGCCACTCCAACTTCAAGTTGTGCAGATGAAAAAGACATTGTTTTACAACTTGGTTTAAATCTTCGTTCAATCTAACTTTCACACTCATCAGAAACACACGTCTTCCGAACTTTTGCCCGCCAAAATAAGTGTGGCGAAATCTGACAAAATGCTTCTAAAGACAAAAATCGAATGTTAAAACACAAAGATCGATCATCCATACTCAAGAGAAGTTAAGTGAAGAATATACTATTGCATTATATGTCCTTCCTTGTGTAAAACGCTAAACATTTGAACGTAATGATGACAAAAGCACTATTTTTAATCTCGGGGTTTGGTCACTTTTTTCATACTTTACCAAAACTGACATCACAAGTAATTACTCCCATTGACGTACAGCTTCAATTCAATTTAAAAGGTCATATTGATTAAGAAACTAAAAATGAATTCACTAATCAAGGATGTGAACATTTAAAACATTTTGGAGAAAGAAGATTTTTAAGTTTTCCCAGCATGAGTTGAGAAAATGTGCAAAAATGTTGATACTCTGGAAGCGCATTTGTTTTTCCCGTGAATCAAAATGGTATCAAATGTAAGCTTAACCATTCATGCATCATTATCAAGCAAAGTTTATGCTACGTGTGTAGAAAATGATAACAAAATTGTCCTTTTCAAAAACCTTTCTCTTTCGATATTTTTTGTGTCAGGATGTACTTGAAAAAGTTCGTTGATATGTGTTGTTTTAATCTTTTCATGTAGTTACATCTTCTTAAGATATAATTCAACGGACATCTCATTCAGGGATAGATAGAAGCTTGTCAAAAAAAATGAATCATTATATTAAGACTTGTGAAAACCTGGAGGTTTCCCCGAGAAATTTGGCTCATTGTTCCTCTTTTCGTTTCAAAAAATGCGGACATGACTGTATTGGAACCCTCTTTTGTAAAAGTGTTCCAAGCAGGCAGGTATATTATAAAGCTCTCCCTCCTGAGTCATGATCCCTTTCATAGGAGGGTGAAAAAGAGAAAGGGGGAGGAAATGAAGTGAGGTATATATTTCGGAATTGTTTGGCGTCAAATTGATCAATCGTACCGCAAGAAAAAGGTTACTGACTCGAAAAATGCCAGAAAAACTATTTGTCGAAGCTACAAAGGTAAGATCATCACTTAAGTTTATTGTTTTACCTCAATTAGGCAACATAAATCGGTCTCAGGTGTCGATTGGCTCAAGAGCGTGCTCTGTTAGCCCCATCATATTAAATTCGAATTCGGCTTCTTCGGAAAAACGCCCCAAATCAGCAATTGTACGTGGAATTCAAAGAAATGGAACCTTTATCAAAAAGGTAATGGGCATTTCTTGATTGAATTATTCTATGGAAAGTGATAATTATTTAGTTATAGAAATCTGAAAGGAAGAAATCCGTTCCATCAGAGGTGGAAATTCAGAAGGCATTGACTTTCCACAAGCCTGGTCGCTCTTTCAAAAGTGAACCCGAAGTCAAGTCTTCGAAGACGTATCGTTCCATGGATGCCTTGGACCATTCCGTTGAAACTTTGATTGGAGATCATTGTGGTAGTTCCAGTTCAAACCCTGCCTCCAATGAAGAGCATCCATCTCCTCCAAGTACAAGTCCCTTGGAGAATGAAGATCATCAGATTCACCAGACCGACCGCGATGAACAGGATTGTTTCACGTGTTCCGATCCACGAGTTCACATTCCACAGCCAATGAGCGTGACTATTGCTACTATTACTCCTCGGATAGAATTGGATAATCTAGACCTTGAAGCTCCTGAAGAAGCTTTGGATTTGAGTCTGGATGAAAACCGACCAGCTTCAACCGAATTCTTCGAATCAAGATTACGATGCATTCAAAGCGAAGTGGAGTCCAACAATGAGGAATCAAAAACTATTCATGAGGAAGAACCACATAATCCAGAGGCAAATCCTGATGTGGATGAAGGCATTGGCAATTTGTCGGACGAATCACCAACCAAAGAAAGAACCTCGGGATCAAGAGCTTCTATTTTGTCATCCTCTTGCACTCTGCCGGTAGATTTTACGCCAGAACCATCCAATGATGATCATACAAAGGAGGCACAAGGTTACTCTGACATATTAAGTGTTCTTCATAAACTAGACAATGAAGTTGGAGAGATCAACCAAATCGATCAGGAGCCCAAACCACCGGAAACAGCCGTAGCTGAAGATACCACGACTAAGAAAATCAAGTAAGAAAATTTCAAGCTCAGAGTATGCCGTTTGAATTTTAACGTTATTTTACTCATAGTGACCTCTTCTCGTACCTGGATAATGTGGAAGAAGGAACTGACTCTAATCTACCATTGGTTGAGAGTGGTCGGACTCAATCTGCTGTACCATTTTTAGGCTCTGTGAAGTCGACCAAAAACAGGTAATAATCTGAAATATTCAAAACAAATGAAATCAAACAAAATTGGGCGATATCCTTTGTTTTCAGCATTTCGGAACTTCTGAAGGAGAGTCCTCAAAAGCTTGCCGAGAAAGTCATAAAGCTAAGGTATAAAGTCGAGGATACGGAGAGAGCTGTCACTGTCCTCCGGGATGCTTTGGAGCATCAGCGGAAAATATCCGCCAACTCCACCAATAAGTTTCAAAAGGAGTTGGAACAAAGGCTGGCACAACAAAAAGATGAGTATGAAGCCACTATTAAGCGACATCAAACCTTCATTGATCAACTGATTGAGGACAAACGAAGTCTCAGTGAACGTTGCGATGTTCTTCATCTCGATCTGAGAAATTCGGAAAGGAAACATCAAGAAAGTATAAAAAGCATTGAACAAAGACATCAAGCAGAATTAAGGCGAGTCAAATCATTGCAAGAAACTAGCAGTAAGATCAAACAAGAGAAATGGATGGACGAGAAAACCAGACGGATCAAGGAACAAACGGGCAAGACACAAATTTTACTGAATTAACCAACATGTATTGCTAATATAAAATCGTACTTCGTAATTAGTTCGAGGTCTAGAGCCTGAAATCCAAAGGCTCATGTCTAGACACTCAAGTGAAATGTCGGATTTGGAATCGGAACGAGAAAGAATGTTGATGAGCCAAGAGAAGGAATTGCATCAACGACATGTTCAACATGTTCGAGAGCTCAAGGCTCTTTGGGACGAAGAACAACACGAATCATTGCAACGAGAGCGACAAATGCTTCTTCAAAGGTTTGAGTTGCAAACATATCTATCATCTCTATGGGTACCACTCTCCTTGCTGCCATTTTAGACACACAATGCAATTGAATGAGATGGCTGAACAACACGATCAAGAGATTCAAAGGCTTCAGGAGCAACTAAAGCGGGAAAGGGAAAGAGCGATTGAGGATCGGCGCCATTTTGAGAACGAAGCAAATCAAGTTCGTAAAATCGCCAATGAGCGTGCCCAAGGAGAAGTCGAGAGGATCAAAGAAATTGAAGAGAACAAAAGGAAAAATCTACTCAAAAAACAAGCGGTTTGCATCATTTTGACCCAAGTTTATAAAAGATTAGCGACCAATTATTGATGTTATTTTCCTTTCAGGCTGAATTGGCCGCTATCAAGGAGGCAGAAACGGCAGAACGAGAAGAGTGGGAGCGAAACTGCCGCCAAAAGTTTGAAGCCAGTTGGGAAGAGAACGAGAAGAAGTTGGCGGCAAAATTTGAAAGTGAAAAAAATGAAAAGCTGACCACTGAGAAAGCCAGGATTTTTGAGGAAATGAAGGCTTTCAAAGACCAATGCAAGAGGGACCTGGAAGAGAAAATTTGGTAATATACCCACATTATTTCTGTATTGTCTAAAACAGGGGGTCAGTTACCACTTTTGGGTCAAGGCCCACCACATTTGATCATATGTCAAGAGGTTTAGACCCACGAGTACATTACTAAAGATGTCTCGCGGACCCACTATTTTGGACTTTTCCCATAGCCCTGGGGCCCACCAAGACCACCCATGGGCCCACATGTGGGCCGCGGCCCACAAGTTGCCTACCCCTGGTCTAAATAAAACATGCTCATTAGGTAAATCTAAAGGATGACAGTTTTCATTTTATCTTATTTGCGATTTTTTTTAAACGCAACAATGAATGAGATTCATATTAATGACAATACAAACAATAAAAAATGTTTCAGCATTTTTAAAGGCTTTGGTATTGCAACGGAACAGCATCAGATCTTGAATACACGGTTGGTTAAGAATAGCATTAAAAAACTGTCTAGCCCTGTTTTAAAAGCTGTAACAAGATCTAGCCGTAGTTTGAATATGTAAATCTTATTTTCAGTCGGATGAAAGCCAAACAGGAGATTGAAATCAAAGACATTGACGCCGATAACGAGAATATGAGAAAGAAAGTCCAGCATATGCGTCAAGAATTGGCGAGACTGGAGGAGGAAGCCATCGTGACTAAAGCAAATTTCAAGCAAATGGAAATTACCATCAACGACTTAAAAAAGGTATTTACCATGATATCTTGACGGATGTAATGGCAAGTTTCTCTTCAAGAAAAAATCGTCTTCATCCAATGCTTCCTTGGCTTCTGCGGTGTTCTTGAAAATACAATTGTATCGAGCTTTTATATATTCAATGCCAACAGTAAACTTCTCTTTAAAAAGATCAACGCTCAACTGGAATCTGAGCGCGACGACGTCCGCAAAGCAGTTCGAGGCGAATTTAATTCGGCCCTGGAGGCCCTATCCACAGAACGGAACTCTCTTCTGAACCAAATCTCGGACCTGAGATTGGCCTGCACGGAGATGAAGTCCCAAAAACAAGTGATGGAAAGAGCCCATAAAAAGGAAATGGAAAGGGAAATAGAGAATATCCACACCAGGTTAGTCAAGGTGGGATAAACAAAGTTGGGAATGAGTTACATGTTGGAGGTTTGTTTTTTCAGAGTCAAGGCTGCCATTGCCAAGAAAGACGAGCAAATACATGAGCTAAAGCAGAACTTTGCCAATGCTTTGGAACAGATTGAACACCTTGAGGACTCACTGGAGCGAAACACCAAAGAACGAATCCTTGCCCCTACAAAGAAGAAATAAATTGGAACTTCAATTATACCTGCTTCAAGAAAACGTCACTAGATGACGCTTACATCGGAATAGAAAAAGTTCTTCCAGATTGTTTTCTGTACAGAAGCGACCTCTTTGGTGTAAAAATGAACACATCGGGATTCCAACTCGAGAATTCGTTATTCATTCTAAATGGTGGGGACAAATTATGTTTTAGACCAATTTCACATCTTTTGGGGAGGAAACTATTGAATCTAAAATGTTATTTCACTCATCAATATTTAAGAAAGTACCTGGTTCTTAAAATATAGAGATCTATCTCCAGTCGATAGGTTCCTGCACTGGGACAGTCGAATGGATCTAGACGATAAATGGAAGCCATTTGCTAAATTGTCTCACTCTCGGTTTTCAAGCCAGAGTTCCACAGGCTAGCCAGCAATGCACTTTCATACCATTAAAAGTCATTATATGCGTCCAATTCCGAGAAAGAAGAGATTAACCCATAACGACTTGACATAATTCGTACAAAACAAACTCATTATATCCAGCGTAGACCAATGAGTGAAGTGTTTACAAGTGTGTGTTGATTAATGCTTCCCGATTGGCTTTTAGTGGTGACACAGGGTTGCTAAAATAATGTCCTTTTCTGGCCCCTTTGTGAAACATCAATCCAATACAGTCCAGCCTATTTTAATGTACATGCAGAATTCATTTGAGACGAGTCGTGTCAGGTGAAGTTTGAAAAGTGGGAGTGGGTTATTAAATAGGTGAGGACATGTATGTGAATAATATGTCAGCCCAACCAACGACTCCAATGAGGATCTAGAGCGAAGCGAGCAACTGGCCAGCTATAAAGTCATTAAGCCTTGTTGAAAGAACCATAAAGGGCTTTAATCTCAGGCAATTAGGTCTGTGACTTGTTTTACTGCCAAAACTTTCCCCGAGATCCATTCCAAAGAGAGGAGGGCTAAGTTGGGAATGTATGTGGTACATACTAAAACATGTCACTTCGTTGTACTTACTGTTCCAGCCATCGTTATACTGTTCATGACCATGGAATGAAGGCTTACTGATTAAAGGTGATATTATATCCGTGAAAACCTGACAACATTAATGAGGAAATTATGGGTGCCAAAACTCGGACTTCAAAGGCGCCAGTTGAAATGATGATTGAAAAAAAAACCACTCTGATCCAAATGGCTTTGCGTTGAATACCATAAATACTAAAAAATGGCCGTATCTCGAGGCAGATTCGTTTTATGGACCGACGAAACGGGTTCAAGCTTAAAGAAATCTTTATTAGAAGCCCTATAAACCATGAGATGGATGAAGGCATAAAAATTCTTGCTTATATTTGCGGTGATCTATTGAGGATGGGACTAAATTGCCACCTGATCTACTAGGCCTGATTTTAATCCTCTATCTTTTCGCAATCACCATCCTTGACTTGAAAACTGACGGATTTTGAGCTCAAAAAACTACAGTTTGCTAATCATCGGGGTTGCTCTCAAAATGCCGTGTGATTTATCACTTTTGTCGTCAAAGGCATAAATCTTGAGCCCGATGGTTATTGGTAAACCATAGAGGATCTCCGTTTTCTTTTGATAAATCACTTGCCAAAGCTCACTCGGAAATAAGCTCAAAAATCGAAATTGGGAGGTCTCACACAAATTATTACCAAAACAACCAAGCGAGCTCATACTTTCTCTCACTCTTTGAAACAACGAAAATTTCTCAATCAAGACCCTACACAAGTATTTATCTACAGACTGACACGACCACGTTGGATCCATGAATCGAATGAAAACAAGGCTATTGAATGGGAATATTCGAAATAATTCTCGGTGCGTGTGCTTTATCCCCAAAGAGGAAGTCTCTATTTGTTCAACAGGTTTTCATGGCTTTGGGTTCATAAATCAGTCAAATCTCTTTTCAAGGAAGGGATTGCGGAGGGATTTCAAGACGATTTACTCATGGAATGAAAACATTCTTGCCTCGAACTCGAAGCAAAATCCCATTGAAAAAGCAGAGGAGAGAGAGGGCTTCTTTGGGATGCATGAACAACAATACGAGAACGCCATAGTGACAACAAATTCTTGTCCTGAGACTTGACATTCGAGTTAAAGATAGACGGTTGCAACACATCCGCCTGAAACCCTGAAGGAAAGTGCTCATTTGGTTTTCATTGTTTGACGGAAGTTGTTTCCAGGATTTGCCATTCCCACATGTATTGATTACTCGGCGAGATTTCCCAGCGGTTCATCAAACATAAGGAGAAGGAGGCCAATTTGATTAGCATTCCTGGATTTCTCGCTCTGTCACCAACTAATTTTAACCATTGTTCACAATTGAATCTGAGCATCATCTCTACTACGTTTTCATACATGTATCCCATCCGACTTCTTATTACCTTATTTTGTCTCGGACCTGAAAACCAAGCTCCCTTGTCTGTCAATGGTCGTGGTTGACGACTTGTCAGTTCAAACAGCAGGAGGTTTCAAACCAACCGAGAGGAGGACTCACGTCAAACAAGTTCTCCTGGACTTCTGGCATATGCTCATGGGAAATATCTTCGAGTCCTCAACCACCACTATTCTTTATTAATTGGGGCTGGGATTAGATTGAATTGGCCGCAAGAATGTCTGGATCTCACGTGCCAAGATTGGTGAGGATTGAGGACCAACCCTAACCAAACCACATCATCAAGGAGAGCAGCAGCTTTGTTCTGTCAAAGTTATTGTGACTTTTGGGCGACGACGACACGCATTCTTGAGAGCCACACAATGGACTTGAAAGAGGAAAAATTCATTTAGAGTACAAAGGGGCCTTTGATTTGACTTGTTATCAAAGCCATGCCCCAAAGGTGTTTCTGGCTTTCTTCTCTGTCTGAACGTTCATGAGTCGTGCCAGAATTGGTCAGAAATGGAATGTGTCCTGTCTCATCTTTGTCTCGTCGATTTTTTTCATTTTATTTTAGAGGCGGTACCTAAGGGTTGACAATCGAGCACTCTATGGCCTTTGGTTGATCGAAACTCAGAATTGGCGTTGAAAGAGTCCATCCATTTTGGAGTATATGAAAGGGGCCACTTTCAAGGAGGAGGCAGGCTTTCGGTTTCTTCTCTCACCTGCCTCAGATCTGTGGTTCCTATTCAATGGCGCATACACAATTTGATCCCGATCCATCTTTTTTAGGTGACTCGCTGTTGATTCCGCGTCCCTGATTCTGTCACTCAACATTGATCTAACTGAAAGATGAGGTTTTACTTCAGTCAATGGAAGTTCCTGCTGAATGAGGATTCTCAAAGTATCCCCGGGAAAAAATCCCACCCACTTTTGAGCTTGAAAAAAAGTGAAAAAATCGGGTTGAGGGAATTCATTCCCTTTACTGATCACGTCAGATTCATCGAAAGGTGATTTGAAAAAAAAAACTGACGAAACATTAATGGAACTAATATGGTTGGTAAAGTGTTCCCATGTTTCTGTTTACCCCAATCCTATTGTCGATCAACGTGGGACGACTACTTGATGCTTCGCCTTGAATCCAAAAGCGACAGGATCAACCCTTTGAACCTGGATTTAATTGTGGCCAGGATGGATTGTTTAACAAACCAAGGTCAACAAGGGGGAAAATCAACGCTGGGAAAAAAGCCGTATTCAACAATTGTTCGCGTTTCATTTTTTATCCTGACACAAAACCAACTCACTTTCCATCTCAGGCGGCAATCCATCACATTCAGACCAGAGAGATACAGATACATATACACTACACTGCATATAAATCCGAGTCCTGATCAGATTAATCAAGGACTTCTTATTTGATGAGCGAACAACAACAATCTAATTCATTCAATCCCATTTTCTTGTACTGATACTGAACCAACTATCTCTACAAAAGCAAGATATTGTTTGCTTGATTAGAATATAGTGCAAATTAAATGCCCTAAGAAGTCCATGCCAAAATTAATCCACTGCAGACTTCGGACTGAATTGCATCAAAAAAATCTGAAATCAGTCTAGGCAAAGAATAGCTGAATGGGATTCAGACCCAGGTAGAATAGAGTCCCTTTCTTTCGCTCTCTTTATATATATAAAGACATGGAAACAATGGGGGTATATTCCATGCTCACTTAGACCAGAGCAAACATTGCTTGACTCAATGGGGATTGAATGGACACACACAAAAAGAGACTTTGGGGGTTGTTCCGACTACGATGAGAGCTGTCAACATTGGCGCGAGAATATTCTCCAGATCTCGAACAATAGGCCAAATTTCAGGATCATCCCGTCGTCCAACTCGAGTACAGACATCCGACGATTGTTGGATGGACAGGGCTTATCCCCCTCTTCTTCCACGGAAAAAATGGGGATCTCTGAGCTCAACCTTGGAGATTCGGGCACACGAAAACGACGAGAATGGCTTGTCAGTCTCTGATTGCTTAAGAGATTAATTGAATTTTTCTCGACCAACACTGAGCAAACAGGATGGATGGGAAATGAATTTTATTATAATTGATCAAGGTTCGACCGGTTTATATGTACGTAGTTGGACTGTATCTAAGCCATTGGTGAGGTTTACGTTTTGTTTGGCCAAGATCTGATCTGTCGTAACGACAAAAATTCGAGGCTCTTTTGGTAATGCAGAGCACGTAATCAAAAGAAAATGAACTCTCCGACGAGGAATTAAGCTTTCCAATTTACACCCTTCCCTTTGTACTCGACAGCAGCTGGGCTTGAACTTGTTCTCATGCATATCTTTATCCGGACACCCACCTCCTAACTTTGTCATCAAACTGGAGCTTAACGGAAAACAATAGTTGATGAAACACTTTTTTAGGAGGGGTCTTTCCCGTTCCTACTTTCAGTTTTACCTTCGAGAGTTTTCAATGGTTTCATTTTTGTTAGCTAGTCTGAACGAGCGTTCATGGAACTCAAATTAGACGGAACAGGCCCAGTAATTTTGAATGAACAGATCCGTCTCAATTATTTGATTTGAATTCCTGGTCTTTTCGTCACCGAGTTGGTTCTCATCACTCAAGCAACATGGTCCGACAAAAGATAGATCGAGAAGACAACAAGCTCACTTTTTTGGCCATTTTACTAGTTATCAGTCACATTTATAATTGTTCCATCCACTTTGAAATTTCAACAATCGCTAAATTCAGCCATAAATCAGAATTTTAAAAGGCTAAAATATTTGACTAGCAAACCTAGCATTGCTCCTTTTTATACCTTGATGTGCTTTAGTGGCCATTGGAATCTGGATGGATAAACATAAATAAAGGAGAGTGGTTCTCGTTGGTCAGTTCTTGGCCTTAGGAGGGCTTGCTTTGGATTCGCCAGAAGAAGAAGCAATAGTATTTTCCACATCAGATAATCCATTTAGAATTGACAGAAACATCAATTTCTGGATGGAATAAGACCGACGAGGGTCCTTCTCTTCGGACATCTGGCCACGATTCGTTTTGCGCGTGTTCCGCCCACCTCCCACCTTGTTCCACGTTCCACCCTCATCTGTGGTCCACTGGCCTCTCCAGAAAGGGTTGAAGAGGAGGTGATCGGATTGATTGTGTGTCTAACGAGGCTTATTACATCACATCAGATTTGGAACAACCAAAGGAAAGGCGAATATTTCAACTCATCGACCTCGAAAACCTGGTGGAAAACCTCCAGTAAGAGATGATGCTAATGGTTTGAATGAAGGTGGTTAATGTGAGGCAGGAAATCTCAGCACAAAGCCCAACCAGCGTCACAAATTAATCCCAGAGCGGAAATAAATTGCAAATTTTTTTCATTACTGTCATCGCCCAGTAGAGGACGGATTGGAGGCTGCTCAACACTAGGGAAGTAAGGCTGGTCCTTCCGACTTTCAGAGGAGAACGAGGACAGAGGCTGAATGCATGATACCACTAACCATAAATTACAATCTCTCCTTAGTAGGAGAAGGAAGAAGGATGCCTCTTTTTCATCGTTATTAGATTAAGGACCCATGTTTAGAGAGGGCAAGATCACTGTGGAACATGATTGGCTTCTCGGTTTTGGGATGGTGTATTGTGTCTTTTTCAAAGGTGGTTTATTGGAGCTAGTTGGCTGCTCAGCAGTTCACATATGGAGTTGACCAACTAAGAAATAGTGACGTGTTCCACAAGTCTTGTTCTTTCTTGGCAGTGGAAATTCTTTCCTATCACTATTTGAAGTGAATAGTGCTGTTTCGCGAGGAAAAGAAGGAGCTTTAGGGTGCAATGAAAAATTTGGGTATTAGATTTATGGGAGTAGAATGCAAAATGTAATCTTTATGCTCTAATAGCTCTTTGGAGAAGAGTAATGCATACCACTTCCTCCTTCTTTGGTCCCATTGGCCTCCAAGCTTCTTCCAAATAAACCGAGAGGAAGAAAAGAGATTTCATTGAAGAGCTCCCTGCTCATCGTGAAGTGACAGTTGGTTGAAAACATGTGCTATGCACACCAACCCATCCCCATTCGCTCTATTTGCATTGCTAGGTTAGAATTATCAATCTCGGGATGTGTTTTATCGGAACATGCACATTCAGGAAGGGTTGAGACAAGAAAACCGTTCTTGGACTCACGCGACCAATGGAGAGATAATTTCGGAGCACAGCGTGATAATAACGAAACTTTCCGCTCAAAACAACACCAACACCAACAATGACCGAGTACAAAGCAAAGGGTTGCTTTTGTCCAGTGGTTGTGAAACTCAAAGGAGCTCTTTTGTCCTAAGGTAATCAGTTATTAAGATGTCTTCTACCACTTTCATTCAACAACGGAGAAGACAACAATCATTCATTCATTGCGTCTTCGTGAGTTTGTGTTGCTCATTTTGACGCGTTCAAACTTCCAGTAGATAAGTTGTGACTTGGGGACAGCTGCGGGAAAATATAGATATGAAATGCTCAGTTTTATTGATTGTGATTTGAGGGTGGTTGTCGTTGCATTGCAAAGTCGGGTCACCTGACCATCTTTTTCTTTCCTCTTCAGTCAGTTTCGAGTAATATCATAAAGTTTTATCCACTTTGTCAGCTGGAAGACGGGTTCTCCAAGACGATGATCAATTTTTTTCGCTTCCACTTCATTTTCTTCTCTCCACCTGCTTGGAATTGAAGATCGGACTTGATCATTACCCTCGGACAAAAAAAGTTTTAATAGCAACAGAATGTGTCCAATTATGCCATGCTTCGAGCGGTTCGAAAACGAGTTAAGCGAATTAATACTTGTTGCACTGAGGGATCTTAGAGCACGACATAAGTACATCCGACCTGAAAAAAAAGAAGGGGATGTCATGCTCAATTTGTTCGAAGAGGTTCTTGCCACAAGAAAAAAAAGTTTTCTGTTGAAGGAGCCACCAGTTTCAGTGACATCGACAAAGTGGACGATGGCACGAGCCGATATTATTCAAATATTATTCATCGTCAACCCCCACTGATTGGTATTCCCAAGTATTTACAGACTAAACTGTCTTCACCTCGAGTGTTGTTTACTCAAGTTTCTTGAGTGGTCTTTTGCCACAACCAAATGAACCCCCAATCATCATCATTCATCGCCAACCAGGTTGGTTATTGCTCTCGTGCTTTCCTAGTTCTCTGAAGAAGGTGGTCTGTGGTGGGTGTCAATATTGTTAAATTGGAATTCTGGCCTTCCCTCTTTGTAAAGGGGAGGTTAATTTCAATGTAATCACTCATTGATATCTACACAAATGTTCAATATCCAAATTCAGAATAATACACTCACTTCAATATTGAAGTTTACCGATAATTCTGTAGCCCCTTTGTACGTTTGAATTGTAATAAGGGACCGATTCGGTAAATTGAAAATGGTCCGCTTTTCTGTGACCAAAATGGTAATTTCATGCATATGGCAATAGGAGGATTCCCACCAAACTAATTAGCTCTTTGATATATTGTGACCTCATGGTGGGGCGAGCGTGATCGGCGCTCTTTTCTCCTCGGTCTGAACCTCCTCTCTGATCCCTTTTCATTTATTGTTATTTGCCCATTAATTTGCCTATCCTCTACATGCACCTCCAACCTGAGCCTTCACGAGGATGCTCCGAACTTCCAATCCATACACGTGCATGGATGATCTTATCAGGCTCTTGCCAATCCCAATACCAAGTCAAACTTTATGACTTAAGGGTTGCAATTGAGCCAACTTGAGAGGTCTCAACATTGGAAGATCCCAAAGATGGTGTGATGGCTTCTGGTACCAAGCAAGCTAGGGCATTCCGCGTGATCTCGAGCCATAAAGCAACTCAAATTGTTGGTTTGTACGGGTAAAAAAGGGCTATCAGCGATTCAGCATTACTGACTGCCCCTCCTCCTTTGGTAAGTATTACAACGAGCACGTTATGGAGAACATGTTCAACTGCTCTTAAATCCAATTTCCAATTTCCACTTGATCCCCAAATGAATTACGCATGGTCGTGGATCACGAGATTACTTGTTTTCGTTAGTTTCATACTCATACCCTTTCAACGCCAAATTACCGGATTGTGGACAGTCAGAAAGTGAATCAGCTATTCGCTTTTTCAGTACGACTGCATTAAGTACATGGACGCATGTGTCAATTCAATTCAATCAGTCACTTACTCACTCACTCTCCAGTTCTTTATTTCCATTAATTTTTATGGCCTATTTCATTTCAGGTTTTTAGCAGGTGTGTGTCAAATCCTAATCTTTGGCGCTAATCAGATCAGTTATTTGAGAGCGACCACATTTAACCCGAGTTTTGCTGCTAAAGCCAATCAGTGACTACAGTTCGTACTGTACTAGAAGTAACTGAATGAATTAGATTGGAGTCCGTTCTCCTGTTTAGGGATTGGCAGTTTGGAACTGGATCTGAGACTCTGAAATGGGAATAGGAGTGAATGGAAAGGTTTTTGAATGGGTCGGATTTAGGCGAATGAAAATGAGATTCAAATGACTCAATTTTTAATGCAAATGAAGAAGGCGCACATGGTTGTAAAACACACCAGGAGGGACTTTAATTCCAATCCTCTGAATCACACACGTTCACGCCGACACCGGCACTGATCGATCGGTTTCCTTCTAGGTTCTTATCGTTTCACCTTCGACTCTGATAAGAATCCCCTCCGTTCTCATTAGTTTATCTTTTATTAGAAATGCATTTAGGGATTGTTTCAGTCTAATAATTGCATGTCAATTGTTGTCAATGTGGGTAAAAAAATGGCAGGTTAATCACTCTGTTGACAAAGGCTCTGAAATACTTACCCACTCTTTAAATGGGTACATATTTCAAGCAAATTAGGGGTTAAGTCCAAAATGGAGTTTTATTTGAGATTTGATAGTTTGAAGGCTAAACAAACTTCTTTGTTTAAAAATCATTTTCCTCCTTAAAACACAAAAATAGACCAAAATCTGAACAAACAAGAAAGACTACAACTATCTGACACAATGAAACAACCCCTTATCAATACTGAATATCTGAAAAGGACAACAAATACAATTTAAAGCCAAAAATATAAAAAAACATGACAAATGTTATGTTTATTTCAGCCGAAATTTATAAGCGCTTAAAGACTTTATTAGCCGAAATTCTCGTTACAAATTGAAAAGTTGTAAAAATGACGGTATGGAGTTTCTGTAAGAACTTATCCCAGAAAATGGTGATTAACAAGACGAACGTGGAGCACCCCCAATCTCAAGTGATGATCAGATTTGATCACCTCTGACAAGTATTAATTCTCAGGGAAATGAAATTTGGAACCACAGAAGCCCATCTTTTTCTGATCTCTGAAAACGCTCTTGCCCACACTAAAGAGATGTTTCACGGGATTTCGACAACGTCTGGCAAAGCCAATACTATCCCCAAGCCCCAAGCCGAGATCAGGCCGTTAGCCATTGTAATTAATGCTCAATAAAGCAGTGATTACAGGTCGGCAAAAACCGATAAAACCGAAACTCTTTTCTCAGTTGCCTCCCTCTTTCCCTTCTTCTCTCTGTTTCTTAACTCCGTTTGGCGTTGGTTCATGCTTCAATCGAGTCTCGTCATCAATGAAAACATCAAAGGAACAGCACATGACACTCGCTTTACGATCCACTTCCAAACCAAAGTTTTGGCCCTCAATTATGGCTTTTTAAAAGTTAGACCACGCTCTTAAATTACTGAGTGGTTCTTCTTCTCTCATCATGTTCATGTTGCCCATTCCGAGAGCATATGGGTCTGACAAAAATCACGCGGTTTGTCAAAAACTTTCCAGTTTAGCTTTAGTTACTGTCCCTTCATTTGGAATCGGCATCTTGATTCGGGTTTTGGTGATGCAAGTCATTTCGAGGGAGGCAATAGCTTCAAAAGTAGCAAGTACAACAGTACAACAGTACTGTTTAGTCGGATGGCGAGCCTTTCAAGTTTTGATTGATTCCTGTTTACTTGTTGTTTGTTGAGAAGGGGGAGGGCGACAATACAGAATGAGACCCAGAGGTGGATCCACCAAATAACAACGGACCATTCTTCCATATGTCAGTTCCTTTTTCTAGACAGGGTGGACCAAAACTCGGAGGCAAGAGGGCTTTGAGATGATATTGAGACTCAGCGAGTCACCCTACTGGGTTCAATCGGGGGCTTCTTTGTGGTTCTTCCTGTGTTTTTTGGAAGCAATGAAAATCAATCAAGTTAAAAGGTGTTTTTGGTGTATTAAGCGGACCAAAAAACTGGCGCTTCTGATTCAGGGGGGATGAGGGTGAGTTGGGATGCTTCATTAAAAAAATGCTATGGCAAACTTAGTAATTTAGAACCCCCCCTGAGTGGTAGGAATGGCTTTTTTCTGGTTGATTGGGGTTTATTTGTGCATGCCGACAAACAAAACCCCCGGACTGATAGAAAACAGCTTCCTCTGAGAAGTCGACGAGATGCCGATTTTTTAGCATCCTCAAGTGATGCTGATTGGATTTTAATTCTTCGAGTGACTGATGGTATCCTAAGCAGTCTGAGTAAATGCATGCATGTCCAATTTACTTCGTACACACTTCCTGGCTACTGAATTACTCTAGGGGGGTAAACTCTAAGGCCAGCAAGTAGTAACGTGTTCATTTTACCATATAGGTCATTTGATCATCAACCTAGTTGAGCTCCATTTCCAGTGTTTTTCTTCGGAATTGATCTTCTCCCTGTCTGGATGAACGATGCGCTTGTGGATCAAAGGAGACTTCCAATGGCCATGGTTCTAGGCTAATGAAGTCCACGCTCTTTTGATCTTTTACATCATTTCGTCCTTGTTTACAAGAAATTCTGCAAGATCAACGCCACAGTCCAAAACTGATCCGAAAAAGGGTCCTTTTTATATCTTTAAAATAAAAATAAAAATTGTGTTTTTAAAGATTGTTCATTGCATAGAGTGGTACAAGTATGTTTGATGATTGTAGATGAAAGCGAGGGAATTTTTTAGCTGTTCCAGGACTGTTGTTCCACTTTGGAACCGGGTTGTTAGGGTCAAAAGACCCCAAGTGGACAGGCAAGCCAGCAAGGAACGGAAAAGGGAAGGAAGGAAGGAAGGGTGGAATGAGGAAGGAAGAAATCGAAGAAATTGGACGAAAACAAAGTTTTTGAAAAGAGCATCATTGAATATTCTGATTGATTGGAGGAAATAAAGGAGAAAGTTCAAACCATTCAGGAAACGAGGAAGCCTCTGAAAGACCCTTGGAAGAACAGTGGGACTGCCACCGACCAAATCTACGAAAAGCGATCATCCACTGTTCCAATGTGGACCAGTCCAACGAGAGAGCGAGAGCCCAGATGAAAGATGAAGTACTCACTTCTAGTGGACCATTTTCAATAGTCCATTTATGGAAAAGGGAAGGGCAAAAGACGAAAAAATGAATATTAGGGCTATTTTCAATAGAGAAAGTGCTCCTTCCTCTGAATTGTGCTTTCTAATGGACACTCAATGCCCAAATGTTCTACAGTGCCATGGTCTTCTTGAGTGAGCGAGTCAAAAATCTAAGATCCTAAGGTTTCATAAGGTAACTCAATATTCCAATGTTCCAAATGTCAATGCATGATGGATAGGCTTTTTATTTGAAACCCACTTTGAATATCACACCTCATGTACGGAAAGGCACTGTAAAATTAAACCAGCTTTGATATTTTGGAGAATCTCCTCAACCAGATAAGTCGTTCAGTAAAAAAATAGATCGCCCTCAATCCGATATAAAAACTGACCCTTTAAAAAATGTTACGGTTATTTGCAGATTTATTTCGACAGTGTTTAAGGACTGATGTGGGACAGGAAAGCGAGCGACATCAAGTTTCACTCCAATGGATGATTGGGAGAAAGGAAGAAAAGATGGATTTCCTAACGAACTATGAAAAGCTCTTTTCCACTTACCATTCCTACCTCGACGTATTCACTCCAACCTGGATATTTGAAGAAAAAAGGCTCTCTCTCTCTCTCTTTCTCTTTCTCGTTGTTTTGACCCTCTTTCTCTTTGAAACACTCTGTCTGTTTCATCATGCGAAACTTTGAAACATCTTCGACGCTTTTTACGTCCTCTCTGGAGACAACTAAGATGTGATCCGGTAAAAATATTGAAATATTCATGATCGAACGCTGTTGACAAACAGCTGACAAGTTCCATTTCCTCAAAGGACTCGCTGGAACCTCTCGTTCTTTCACATCTCAAATGGAAATGGAATGGACAAATATTCACAATTCGAGATGAAACAAATGGATCAATGGATGGATGTTTGGGTTTTTGGAACTCGCTTAGCTTGGATAAATTCGTCGTCGTTCTACGAGAAAGAGAAAGAAAAAAAGAGAGAGAAGCGAACACCGTGAAAAAATGGACGGGAATAATGATATTGACACGTTACAAATTACGGTGAGAACATACTAATGATCGCTTTATGGAAATGAACCTGCGCTTCGAGAACGGATCGATAGCTCTTTTCCAAAAACAAGCATTAAGAGCTAAGACTCGAGTCATATTTAACTAAGGCCTTCATAATTCAAAGAAAATATTTTCGAAACCATAGCCGAATACAAACAATCACGCCAATGGCATTTATGAATGACTGTCTCAGTGTTGCTATTTTTCCGTTGTTTTTTTTTTTCTTTTCGTCTGGTGAAGTTGGAAAAGAAATGAATTTTCCCGATTGAAATCTCAAAACTCTTGGAGAGAACAAGAATGAGGGTGTGTAGTAAGGGTGAATACACGATTAGGGGGACACTTTTCCAACAACTACCTCAAACCTACGTACGACACGTCCATCCACACACAGAGTTACGCACACACATCCCATACATGAATGGATAAATTCGTTGTGTTGTTGTTTGCCCTGCTTATCTCCGATCTAAATCACCCGGTCTGCATTATTCAAATTCTGAGAGGGATTGTTTACATAGGTCCCTGTTCGCCCCGAATTCCATTGGGGGGGCATGATGCTTGGAGCTTCTGTCGTACCTTCTTTGGGGACACTGCTCAAAATCAGCTGTCTCCCAGATCGTCACCTTCATTATCTTGCTAGGAATCCTCAGTCTTTAGCCCTATAATCTAATATGGCCCTTAAAGTTCATACTAAAGAATAAAAAATATTTTAATGTTTGCGTGGAAGCAAAATTATCACAGTTGTGGAAGGCGATAGGGCGAGATGGCAGGTTGCTGGGAGAGTTTCTGGACAATAAAGTTGCCTTGGATTCAAAGCTACGAACGAACAAAGTGCTGAAAGTTGAGCCCTCGGTTCTGAATTCTAGGATAAGAGTCGTAAGGTAAGTTGGAAAAGAAGAAAGTCTCTCTCTTTCTGTTTCGTTACTTTCGTTGGATGCTGGGGTAAGATGGGCAGGAATGCTAATTTCAAAACCATTGCCCAAGGTTGTCTTGTCTTGTCTCCGTCACTCCATATCTTTATCTGGGCTTGGGAGACATAAAATGTGTCCTACAATGGACTCTTAGAAGGAGCCGACACATATTTTTCTCCCGCCATCCCAGTCTAATGTCTCTGATTTTGTCACCTGAAGCCGCCACTTTATTTCTCGTTTGATTTCATTTTCTATCAATAAATCTGGATGAAAGATTGATTCCATCACAGATGCTATTATTAGAAGAGGAAAAAAACTCCATGGTCATTTACTAGAAGGTTCATCTCACTTAGAGATCTCACCTAGGGCATCTCAAAGGGAGACCAACCCAAGTTACTAGAAGGATCGGCAAGAAGTTGAAGAATACGAAGAAGAATTATGTCAGGCCGTTATGTCATTCTTTATTTTCGGATCGGGAGCAAAGGTTCAATTTGGACCAGGGTTGCCATGGTGATCTAGCCCACAACACAATGACTTCGACATTCAATAACTGTTGAATAGATTAGCGCATTTTGATATTGGATAATTCCAATGGACACCATTTATGGCGAACCTGATTTTCTTCTTCCGAATCTCGGGCAATGCTGAGTTTGGGAGGCGCTCCAAGGGTGTCTTTTTGATCCAGTGCTTAAGGGCACAATGAGACATGATAAGTTGATTCACAGTCTGAGACACAATGAGGAGGCTCAATATCCATTCATTGTCATGATCTTCTGCTTGAGATGAAAAAGTAAAAGTTCGGTGAATCCTCTCAGCTCACTTATAGACTGTGTCGCTTGCTTTATCTGAGGTTCTTTTCGTAAGGGAGCAAATCCAAATCTTTCTGAGTGAGCTTGGAAAATTCGACGTGACGTTGTTGGTCGCTTTAAGAAATACTTGTGGTTGAAAGTTAGGAGGTAAAACCCACCGATCCATGCTCGAGATCCATCTCCAGATAGATAAATTCAGGCGGTTTGTTTTGATCTCCAAAACAAACCCGATAAGGCTTAACAAACCTTGGCCGCAATTTCAGGGTTCCCAAATTTGAGCGTTGCTGAATTCGAGCCATTTGTAGCTCAGACCCCTTCAAGTCATTCTACTATAGGTCAAAAAAGCTTTGAACAGGTCTCCTCATTTCTTTTTTTCTAAACTCATCCTTACCCAGATTCAGTGCTTAACTAGTCTCTCTTTCTCTCTCAAGTCACTCACTCTCCAGGATCCTGTCTCCATGGACTCCTAAGGCTTTTTCGATTAGGGTGGTCTCGATGTCTTCCAATGTCTCCACGGAGCCTCCAGGCATCACTGACAAAATATGCCCTTACCATGATCAAGAGAGCACTGAGCTGATCAATGATTCACTTCATGAAAAATGAGTCTACTTTATTGAAAATGACACACATTGGATAATGACCAGGGTGAAAAATGAGTCGAATTTTGGGATCATCAAAGCGCTGAATTTTGTCAGTGAATCATCAGTGATCTTGGTTGTTGGGACTCTTCAGATCAAAATACGTGAGAAATGATGACAGTGAGGCATACATTGACAGTAAGGAGACAAGAGATGACATTTTATTCCTAGGAACTTCATTTGGACTATGTCCAATGGACGGACAAGCTCGTCCTAGTCAACAACGTCTCTCTCTCTCTCTCCATGTGCCATGTTCGTTTTGAGGTGGATTTGCAGAGTCGTCAACGGAAATAAGACTATCTCGACATCAAACTCAAAGATGATAAGGTTTTGTCAACTCGGCAACGAGTTGCATATTTATCACTCAAGAGACTATATTTACCAATACACCCGTCGCTAAGTGTTATAGAACGGTTGCTGGTAATCTGGGTGTGCAATTACTCTTTTCCCATCTGTAGCTGTCAAGGAAGAAAAGGTGTTGGAAAATGGTTCTGGGAAGAAACCAGAGCCAACAACTACAACTCACTCGGACTTAGGCAGACAATAAATGAAGCATGTAATTGACACGTTTATTTATTGAGAAAAGAAAGGCCCTGGCAATCACTCGCCTTTCTTTCTTACTAGACGACGACTTGACATTCCAAAACCCTAACCCAAATTGGCTTTTACTCTTTACATCGTGTACATAAGATATCCACATCTCTTTCTTTTGAAAACGGACATCTAATTCGGGCATGATTGCAAATTTCGATGTTTCTTGACGAAGAGATGGATTTATTTCATCGTTACATTGTATTTCAACATGAAAAAAATTGTCAAATCGAGTTATCAAAACTGTTTTATCCTTGTAATGGATTATCCTTGAAAACAATTTCTTTAAAAATGATATAGAGCGTCTTCCAAATTTCGCAAAGCAAATGCTGACTTAAGTAAAGTGACAAACCCTTTGGTTCTGCCAGATTGGAGTCTGTTCCCAGAAATCCAACCGAATTACCGGTTGATAGACTTTGATCGACTGGAAAGAGCGAGAGAAGCAAATCTTCCAATTTGTTGTACATTCCCCTCATTCGTTGTTTGAAGGCGGAAATGGGAAATTAGGCACAGCCTCACACGTTCAAGTCAGGCCTCGTTTCCAAGAAAAATGAGTCGGAATCCAGGGGAAATTTCGCCATCCGAATTTGCAGAATCCCTTGGCCCCCATTTTTTTCGTTAAGACGTTTCTTGTAGCTGAACTCGACGGCTAACTCGTTGATTTTTTAAACACAAGATGTACCTAAGGTTTAGATTTTGATTGTCTTTTGACGGTGAAAGTACCCTTTTTCAATCCACTACCCTGTTTTCTCGCTCTAGTCCTCTTTTGGACGCACACACGTACTTTTCTGATGGATAATAGAGTAGAGAAGGAGGAATGGGATTCTCCTTTTCAGTGAAAAATCTGATCTTTATCTCCGGCTCTCTTTCTTTCTTCTCTTTTCTCTCTGTTCCTTTAAGGTTGACACCAAAATCACTCGGCAAAGGGCACCAGAAACATCTGCCTTTTCATTTCGTCAACTTTGGGGACCCTCTTACGTGAACAATGATTATGGAGTGGCTTTTCTAGCCATCCATTCTAAAAAAGGCATCGGCAAAGAGAGAGTATAATCCCTTGAGGAACGCCTTTTCCGAATAGAATAACCACTCAATTAAATCAACAGAGAGTTCATGTGGCATTCCACTTTCGAAGTCTGTGCTTGTCGTCGGTATTGTTGACACCTCTGGAATTGAGCTAATCCATAAAACAAGAGGATTGGTGAGGACTTGTCTGAAACATTGCACCAATCCAGTTGGCTTTGTATTCAAGCACCTCGACGACAACGGCGACAACGACCTCTGTCTTCTCATGGATGACGGCAAGATCGACGTCCGAGAAAATTCCTCTTATCACTCTCTCTCTCTCTCTCTCTGAGAACAAAACACCATGATGACATTCCAAAGCAAGGAATACCCTCACACCTCTCGACGGCATTCCATTCGACGAGGCCACAAATTTGACACAATTACCAATGGAACACATTACACCACACACTTAAGGAAAAAGAAAGACGTCCGTCCGCTCGATTTTCGACCGAGTGGTAGGTGAAAGAGAACTGAAATGAATATTCTCACTTTGTGAACGAAAAATCCTGGACCATGTCATTTTACTTCAGACTCATGGTTTCAGAAGTAATATTGCTCAAAAGAAGATGGTGAAGATCTTGAGCGGGGGAAAGACACTTGATCCTACCGGTCAATGTCAATCTCAAGATTCTCTTGAAAAGTCTCAGGCAAGCTCTCTGATGGGTCCATTGTTTTTCGACTCTGGATTTACCGCTCCAAATTAGCCATCTCGATCTGATACAAGAAAATTCGTTAGTTTACGGATAAGAATCAGACATATTTAAGGCTATGAGCTGGAACCAAGTCAGTCGGAGAAGGAAAAAAGCTGCCTTCTTTGGTTTCAACCTTGATGACATGATGATAGAGACACATTGTTGGGCTTAAGAAATGGATGGACAAGAGGACCTGTCTGTTTCTCGATTTCTGTCCATCCAACAGGGCGGCCGATGAAGTCTTCTTTCGTCAGAGACATAAAAATTTAGGGTTGACATTAAGTACCCCAAGAAGTGGACTCGGCTCGACAACGACCAAGACCTCGACAACGGGGCTCACTTCAGGGTTCCCACGTTAGTCAACCCTTGATCTAATGAGTTATTTCTTACTTTTTTGAGAGCACTCATAAGTAAACACATCACAACTAAGCTGAGATATTAAAGTTGAGTCAGGCTAAACAGGCACTATAGAATGGGCTCAGTGTTGTTTGTGCTCCTCACTTGTAAAAAAGACTGAACAGACTGCTTAAATGCCGGTTTATTTTAGCAGATCCCATCAGATTGGAACCTTTTTTAACAGCATTACCTTGATGTCTTTACTATCTGAAGACTCGCATCAATCGTCTCTTACCCTCTCACTCTTAAGGAAGGGAACCTTTAACTCTTTTTTTTTTGTTCCAAGGAGGTGTATTCGTTAGAGATCAAATGTCTCTGTCCAAACCATTTTTACCCACCAAAGTCATGGTTTTAATCCTTTTTCCCCATGTCCCCATATTTAGCAGTCATAGCGACTAATTTTGGGGTTCCAGAGACCTATTCAAATGACCCTCCTGCTCAAGTCTATTTCTGTGATTGTCTTTCCACAAATGAGTAAGTCAATACAGAGTACAGAGAATCTACATACAGAGGCCACCCAAAGTGAATGTGATGATGGTGGTGATGATGATGTTGGAAACTACTGACTGGACGGTGAGTTCAGGTGGTTCGACCCACTTTTTTGACTGTGGCTTCAAATGCAAGGATTCATTGGGGTCAACTGGCACAGTTTCTCATTTGCATACGAGTATCCTGGGCTAATTACGCGTGCTTGAACGAACCAACTTCGTACGTACTCTGTTCAAAAGTCCAAAGGTGGGTATTGTTCGCTCTCCTCAATGTGGTACGAAGATGGAGGGAAAATGCGCGTATAAGATTTTTTTTTTTGCATTTGTTTCTTTTTTTCGAACTTTCTCATTTTTCAACTGTTTCCATTTTGGCAATTCAAAGTTGCATGAAAAGTTTTGCGCCGAATAAAAGTCAATTAAGACTAATTGCAGGATCAGCCACTATTTGGATTGTACGTATTGTTGTTTATTACGGGGTGAAATTGTTGTTAGAATGCTTTAAGCAGAGAAACTTCAGCATGAAACATCGAAATCGTTTACAAATCATATTTTCAAATTACTGTTCTCATGCATTACTCAAATATAACCTATAACTTGGCTACACTTTTTCATTGACTTTGCCCATCTTTGCTCAGGTAACCGATTTCCGTCCTCAAAGAACATGTGAGTCTTGTGCTCGGAGAATTTATTCAATGGTTGGTTGGCTGGATCCTTCAGTTGTGCTCTTGTCAATATTTGAGGCAAACTCATCGTTAATTACGAGAAGAGTTCAACGATTTTCTTTTTTTCCTCCACGAGGACGTATGTTTTCACCTTGGAATATTGACATTTGCCCGAATCCATTTGCATAACTGAGTGAATAAATTCCAAGGAGAACAACAACATCAGCAGCAGCAGCAGTCCATGCTGTCAAAGCCATTACCATTGAGGATTGGGCAATCATATTCCATATAAACCCCGAGGAAACGAGTGTGAACCCCCCTTAGAGTTAGTTTAGCGTTGTTGAACTTTGTCCTCTTCAGTGTGGGCACTTCTGACTGAAACTATTGACTCCTTCAGTTCAGCAATTAGCCTCCCATCATGATCATCCATGTCCACGAGTGTACTGCGCATGTGTACACGTGTGTGTGTGTGGGCTATGGATGGCTTTTGTTGGCTTTATTACCTGTATGCACACTGGGTTATGAGATTTTAAATACCTAATAATTTCCAGCTCGTGCTTGGGGAGAAAGAGCGAAAAAAATTAGCAACCATTTTGGTGCGCAAAAAAAGACAAAGCTGCTTGAATATGATCACTTTCTCCATGAGAAGACGAGTTTTAGCACCAACTTAACCTCTTTCAAGACACCTGACCCGTCACCAAAAATCCACTTTTCCACCCATATCCCAAGATGCTAACCTGAGCCTGAGATCTCGTCTTTGACGGAGTTGGTGTTGTTGGTGTAAAGGTACCCGCGTGATTATTATCATCATCATTCATGATCATTTGTTATCTTTCTTTGGCCCGGCAAGAAGTCCTCGGAATTGAAATTGAGCTATAATTTGAGTTCATTCAATCTTGCGGGCCACAATGAACCTGATACTAGAGAGCTCTAGAAGGAACAGAAGTTCAGCAAGGTGGACAAAAAACGTGAACAAAAAGGCGCATCAAATTCATTTGCGAAACTTCTTCTCCTTGTCGGTCTCACCACCCCTATTGTCCATTGTCCAGTGCTCACTGGCTCCAAGACCTCTATGAGAACTTATTAAAATGAGCACAAAAAATCCTCTTGACATGATAAAATGACACAAAAAACTTCCAAGGAATGGACTTTAGTGGGGCTGTGTAGAATATGGCCAAGAGGCAAACCTGACGAGCTACATAAGAAGAAGCCGTTGTGGCTCTTGGGGTGAAGTGATATCTCATTTTTTTCTGACTTGTCATTTTTGATGAAATAGGTGCAGCGAGTCACTCAAAAGCGCGTCAGCTTGGTCAAAGGTTGGCTTTTGTAGAGCAATGTTGGTCAAAGCGGGGCTCGTTTTATAAAGAGGGGAAGGTTCGCCTATAGCTGTGCTTGTCTGAATAAATTTCCACACTCAAGGCATTTTGTATTGTTGCTCGTTTATCTCTGTGTTGCCAGGCATTTCACTTTGGGCTACAATTTAGCACTTCTATGGGCGAAAGGCCCCGGTCCACACCGCTTATTATAATCCAATTAAATCCACTTCTTTCTTCCCTTCAGAGGCAATAACTCAAAAATGCTATTATTTATCTTGAATTTTTATTTGGGCTGGAGAGAGATAAAAGCTTTGTGAAAGAACCGTCCCTTCGTACTTGCACTTGAAGTACAGAGTGGTTCTTAGTTGTCCGGTAAACAGTTGAATGTTTTGGCAGGACCTCATATCCAGACAGTTTGCAGATTCGGCCCTAGATAATAATGGCTCTTAAATGAGCTTGGTGTTGTTGAAGCACAACACTACCAGGTAGGGTTGAAGAAGAAGTGGTTGATCGTTATTAAATTCTTGAAAACAACCCGCTTGCCACCTTGTCCGCATTAGAAACTTTTGGGACATTATTATCTGATCTTCAACGGCATTATGCCATGTTCTTCCTCATGGTGCATTGCACTACAATCCAGTACAATGAACACAGCTGTTTCTTTGTTCGTAACGAAACTGGATCAAAGAAGAACACAACAATTGATGTACCTAAAATCCCTTCGTTTCACTTTTCCGAGTTCGGTTTGGACGGCATTGGTTCCGCTTGTCGAAGACTCGTCTCTCGACAAACTCGCCTCGATCAGATTCGCTTATATCCAACCTGTTTTTTTCTTCGAAGGACTATGCAAAGTTTTCGCTAATATACATATGCGTGAAAAATCAAGGCTTCTATTTTCAATCTGTTGGATTTTTGACGCAAAAATCCTGGCTGCTGAGCGGCTCTAATGGCAAACCTGTGCGTTACCTCAAGGATAATTACTGCCCGTCCATCTCATGATACAAAATTTGCTAGTAAAAAATTTGCATCATCTCCACTTGAGAGTTTTCATCAAAGTGTTTCACCAATTTCTACACTTGTAAAGTGATAAACTAAGCAACATTATAGCTGGTATGTTTAGCGTGCACCAAGGTGTGCTAGTAGCATTGACTTCAAGTCAACTTCAAGTCAACCTTCTCACTATTTGACCTTAACATAACGTTTGATCAATGAGAAGCATGACTGGAAGCATGCAAAGAGGGAAGTTCCCCGGCGTCGTTGAAGCATTCCCTTTCGAACACTTCAACGCCGATCGAACCAACTCCAAGCGAACTTCCTTTCAGTGTTTCATCGAATTCGCTGTCAAAAATTGCCCACCTCCTGACCTGTTCTTAAGCGCGGAGTTGAAAAGGGTGCAAGAAAGAGACAAAAGGAGAAATGTGGGGTAGCTGAAATCAGGAGGTGACGGCTTTGAAAGCGGGCGAGCGAACGATCATAGATGTTCGTGAATTTCAAGATCGAAACGGACTGTCACATTCGAGAAAAGCCAAATCGATGGAGAAAATCAGGCAAGCAAACTCTGAAGTAAACTCGCAAGTCAACTAACGAGCTTTGCCATCATAGCATACGAGCTAATACCTGCTCATTGTTAGATCGTTTCTGTTCGTGTTTCCAATGTATTTTGCTCAGTTTTTGACGAGTGTTGATCCTTCTGCTGGTAATTATCCATGGAAATTAGCTACGTGCCTTGGCGTTTAAGGTATAATTTGTGCATCAAAGAGTGACATATCAGTGTCATTAAGTCTAAAAAGCTCACTCACTTCACCAAATTGAAGGGGAAAAAGTTTGCCGGCCATTTTTTCCCTCCAAACTCGAAGTTGTCTACATTCTACAAGGAAGGTGATGAGCGATGATAGAATATGCATTCCGAAACTTTTATTTCGAACATCATCTTCTCAACTACTTACAACGAAAGAAAGAGGAGTTGCTTAAATGCAATTGAGTTTGAATTTTATCCCCCATTTTTTCGCTCTGATCTCCGTGGACTTCTACATTTCATCCTTTTCTCGTTTCCCCCCATTTCGCTATTGTATGAAACCCCGGTCTCTACTTTACATATATGACAAGGATCTGAATATGGGTGTACCACATGTACGAAAGTCAAAAGATGAGGGAGACTGGGAAGCAAGGAGCAGAACTTATCAAGTAATTGCAACCCACAAGACGAAGGCATCAGTCTTTTCTTCTCCACAACCATATCTGTCTTGTTTCTGTGTCTCTGGAGAGACATTGAATATTGATGCAGTCACTCGCACAGTGTGCTTCCCATTAAGGCATCGTCTTCATGAAGCCACCCTGTATGATCCACTTTTATGAGAGGAAAAGCGAATATAAAGAAAGAGGAAGGAAGTGGAGGGAAATATGTTTATGTGGCATGTCAGCTTGCCCAACAACAACCACAACCAGTAAGCGCATCTTGGATGGTAGGGGTTTATATTTTCTTTGCCTGCCTTCTCCTTTCATTCTTCTCTCCCTTTAAAACCATATTAGCAGTGAGCATGAACAAGTTACAACCCGGTAGATTGGCTTTGATAGCTTCAAGATACATTCGTGCTCATGTACTGTGGAACGTGAGGATTGACGAGGAAAGCCTGACAACACCGATATGCATTAATATTTTGAATATTGGAATGGTTGGAGACTTGATATTTAGGCCCTGAGTGCCAACCCATTATCAAAACTCCAATTCTGAGAAGATCACAACAGGACAAACGCTACGTTCCAAAAGGAAGCAAGGTCCCAAAACAAATCTCCAATTGGCAAACAGGAAGGAGGGAAAATTCCTATTTCCAAGTGCCAAAATGGAACCGAGCTCAAAAAGAGAAAAGACTGAGGAAGGGAAGCCCTGTTGGTGTTTTATACACACATATAAAGTATTTGTTCCGTTTTTATGGCAATCCCACTTTCCACTAAAATGTTGTTTATGTTTCGCTATTTACGAGCAATCCAACACCCGTAAATGCTCCATTAAAACGCACTTTCCCCGCATTTCCTTGCCTCAAACTGGAAGGTCTCACAGATCGGGAACATCACCACATTTTCGGAGAACAGTACGCGATTTTTCAATTTATCCATTATTCCACGTGAATGTAGTGAATGAGTGAATGAATCAATCCACCCACCTCCAAAGGTCCGACGTGTGTGTCCAGTTGCACAGAAAGTTTTCCAGTGGCTGTCCAACATGTTACAGTACATCCGAAATGGATCAACTCGAGTGCTTTGACACATGCCACTCAAGTCTCAAGAGTTGACCAAGGATTTCAGTAAAATCCACTTGTCACAATGACTTTTCATTCCGAGCTCTACGTTACTTAAAGCACAGAGACCGCCCATCCAATCATTATGCCTTCTAATGGATCGGAGGGCTAGAATGAATGGATTATTAGGTATACAAACATATGTAGGTAGGCACATTCATGATGAAAACTTGTGCCCGGGTGATGGGTGCATAAGTTTTCAAATGGGATGTGAAGGAAATAAGTGACATTACGTTCCCAACTTTTAGGCCATTCACGGGGGAAGTGACTGTCAAGGCAAGTTTCTTGGCCACTTCTGCATTTCCAGGCAAACATGACAGATCCGAGGGCTCGAAAAGGCATACCAAATGAGGCCAATCCAAAGTGAATGTTTCATTTCAGGATCATAATATCTGTTTTGTACACTTAAAGGGTAGAAGAAAACGTCCATGTTAAGACAATTTGTTTGATTATTGTTCATTGTTTGGGTTTCCATTGGCGGCCAATTTCTCTCCGAGCAATCAATGTTTCCCATAAGAGAGGCCAATAATTGAGTTACTTGCCTCCCCTTGATTCAATTACTGTTATTGCCATGGTTTTTCATTCTGACTCGTCTAAAAGTCAGGATTGGGCTCATCTCTCAGATTAGTTGTACAACTAATATCGAGTTAGAACCCCTGATTTCTTTTCGACAGCTCATCATGACAAAAGTCAAGTCAGTCCGATGGATGATTTTTCGAGTAGCGGGAACCACGGAAAGTTTCCCATTCGTGATCCAATCAGAATAGAAAACCTGGCCCCCATGCTCTATTTAAGATCTAATGGAAGTCACTACAGTATGTTCCCCGTGGGTACTTGCACAGATATCATCTCAGGTCAGAATGAAGTCATTAAATGAGGAATGCTAATATGGCTGGCAATCTTGGATTAGATTAGTTGGATTCACTTAAGAGCCAGAGGGATCCTACGTAAGTCAGAATCTCTCCTTTTCTCCCCTCGTCGTTCTATTCATCTTAAAGAGGGATAATCGAATGTTGGGCAGAAATCGATTAGCAAGTCATTGCGTTAATAGATGATCTGGGTTGGTTCAAGTTTTCACGGGCTTTCTCGGTCATCATCAAAATCACTTAATTTTCATTTCAATCTCAGGCCACTCAACGAGATTCAGCTTCAAAACAACCGTGCCATTTTTTTCGTTATTCATGTCCCAATGGTCCATTGTTGACTGTCCCTGGTTCTTTTTGAGACGAAAAGGGTGATCTTGTTCCATCCCTGGCGTTAAAGATGAATTTTGCGTACATTGGCGTACGATCTTGGCCATAGTTTGGTGGTATCAATGCGTGAGTATGTCTACGTCCTATCCTCCATTCCCTATTTCGATGGAAAACAGGCCAAAAACAACGTATCCACGGCTTCATCGCCATCGTACGCTTTCCCACTAAGACACCATCGTACCATTTCGTCTACAAGGCCTATTTCTGAACCTTGCTTACTGTCGGGAAAAAACCAGTCCAGACTTCAGAACATCCCCATGCCCCATTTACGCCCGTAGTTGAGATGTCGACCGAGTATATCGGCAAACTCGTACTCTAAAGCAGAACCTTCACATTCACCCTATATCCCAAGTGGGGAAAAAATGTGCGAGTGTGTCTTATGCTAGACTTTCATCCGCATTTAAGTACACTGGGGCGAGATGTATATCCATAAAGAGGCGGCCATTCGTTTCCGCTTCATACGATTACCGAAGAAGGCCTAGACGTAAGCGAGCTAGCTACTCCCGACAAACGGAGCCGTAGTTGGCTCAACCTTCGATGGCTCGAAGACGTAAAGTATGCGTCCAAATAGGGAAAGTTCACAACTCACCTCGCTATTGGGACTGCATTTCAAGATGCACTTGGATCAGAGGAGACCTTCCCCTAGTTTCGGGGACGGTTTCTCACTCAATTGCATTTCAAGGTTGTCCCAGCGCAGTCAAAGGCTGGACGAAATTGCCCCTCGGTTATTCTCTTGTTCAAATTACAATTTCTGGGAGGGTATTCATTGAATGGAAGTACGATTCTTCCACCCCCTCTGGAGCTAGGTTTGCAAGGGACGATGCGATGTTTCCCCAAATGTGATGGGCTCCCCCGATCCTTGGGGTGGAAGGTATCGTAATGCGTTGCTCGCTTCAAGCTTTTCTCAATGTCAATGTTACGCTTTGGAAAGTAAACGTGGACTTCATTCCTTCGTATCTCTGAAGTACACGGAAAGAACGAGCGAAAAAGTGAGAACTATGGGGAAGAAAAGTTGGGGATGTGGAAAAAGGGGAGAGGAGGAAGTTATCGTTCAAACCAACACTAACATCAACCATGTTCCCGAAGCCAAACAGGCCCAGATGGTTGATGAGGATTTGAATGGGCTGTATGTTTCTCGTCTAGGCCTTTTCTCCGTCAGTTTTGTCTCCAATTCGAGGTGGAAGAACGAACAGAAGATGTCGCCAACCAATTGAGTGCCTTCCAGGCCCAGCTCGCGAATATCGTCGCCACTTTCGCCAAACGACTGTCGCCACTGGAAACGCAAGGCAAGAAGCCAATTTACCCTCTCGAAAGAAATCATCGGCCTTTTGGCCCTGAATATCATGCCTCGAAGCCATGCTGCTTTCGCCGCCCTCGCCTAATCCCGATCTCGTTCTCCTCCTCCTTCTTCTTCCTCGTTCTCGTTCTTCTCGAGCAGCAGCTTCTCTTTTCCTTGCTCCCCTCCCACCCATTCTTGAGTCTTCTGGTTTCGAGATGCACACACAGTCTAGATAGAGGGATGGATGGATGGATGGATGTGTATGTATGTGTGTGTGAGAGTGCGTGCAATGCATGCCCTTTCGTTCGAGGGTCTCGTTTGATGTGATGTGAGCAGCGCGGACTGTTTGTTCGTTGGCGTTTTCCTTCCGCATCTCGTGAGAAAAACCAGGCACACACTAGCTGCTCGTCAAAGACGAAAAGGCGACGTGCCTTCAACGGGAAGCGGCGCCGCGCACCACCGTTAAGACGGAGAAACCCAAGGACCAGCGCCAAACCAGTTGGTAACCGTGCTTGAATCTGGGAGGAAGTGATTTTTCTTCTCGAGAGTGCTTAAATCCTCGAGTGGCACCCCTGGATTGCTTGCTTTTGGGGCCAGTGAGGAACCCTGGGATCCCAAATACGAACACACCTCTTCTGCATAGCCTTTTCGAGTCTGACCCCATCGGGTTTGGGGTTAGATCTGGGCTCCGGATTGTCCGTCATCGTCAATGCGTGTGCACTTGTGTGTATATGTGTGTGTCGTTGATCTGTTTGTAGCTACAGATTCGTTAAATCTAGCCAATGAACTGTGAACCTGACGACTTGTCCTTCCTTCCTGACTCGTCGCTCATCTAATGGATTGAAACACATCGTTAACCCTATTAGGGTGATTGTGTGAGAGAGAGAGAGAAAGAAAGAAAGAGGGAGTGAGTGTGTCTCCTTCGCCTTCGTCTTATCCTCCACGAGATCCTTTTCGTTGGTGTCTCTCGTGGAAATATTACCTTCCTGACGGGGGAAGAAAGAGAGGAGGAAAAGTTTCGAGGATCCCCAATTGGAACCTCTTGCCCAACTTTGATTCATCAATTCATTCCGCCCCAACGGGACGCACCAAAATGGTCCACTTACCAATTGATTAGGGTAAGTGTGTTGTCTGACGATGGTTTAAGGTTGTATCAACCACAAGCGAGACTGGTTTTATTAATCTCGAGTTTCTAGTGAGAAGAAACGCTATCTTTTTGATTGAAAACGGTATTTGCTTCATTGCTTATTCAGTGGAATTTTAATGAGGGATCAGCTTTTTCGAAATTCTTGGAGACAGAAGCCACACAAATTCTGCATAAATCATTTCGTATATGCAACCTTCTCGAAACATGGTCCTGTTTCCTCTCCTTCTTCTCTTTTTTCAATTTCTCCAATTGTCAAACCAATCGGATTGAGGATCTCGAAAATTTGTTCTCTCATTTGTTTGTCGTCGGAGAGATGTCGTAAAATTCAAGGAATGATCCAGGAATTTGTTGGCGGGCTTAGCCTGTTAGGTGCTTGTGTGCCTTGAATCTCGTCCAATTGGACAAAGACAGGAATGATAATGGTCTTGCTTAAGGTTTAGTATCTCTATGAGAGAGAGAGGCACACACACACACGCAGTGAGTGCGTTGGTGACTGGCTTCAAGGCCCAACTGGATTATTAACTCAAACTCAAAGACCCACATGTTTTTGATTGGCTTAATGGAGATCATCTCAAAATTGATGTATGGCGAGATGCTTCATGTCAAACTGGTCGCCAATTTATGGCTCGTAGAGTCTCTTCAATGTTTACTGCTGATTCAAGTTTAATTGGGGTATCACAAGGTGCATTGATTGACCCTCTACTCTTTTGTAAAACGTCTGCTTGAAAGAAGTTGAACATAATGCGAATTAGGCAACCCCTTAAGCGGCTTAAACGCTGCCAATCGAAGACTTCATTGAGTCGAGGCTGACGATGGCGATCAAGATGAAACTTTTTTCCCCTTCGACATCTTAAAATCTTAATCTGATGAGGCGCGTTTTTACAGCGCTGCTCATTTTCTGTTTACATTGAGGGATAATCAGGTTGAGCGGCACAAGAAATGAATCCAGTGGTAATTGCTTGAAAAATCGTCGCTTCTCGAGGCGATCGAAAAAGTACTACATCCTTGTTGTAACAAAGATCAATAGCATCAATACCTTCCTGATCCCTTCTTTATGATGCATTGAAGGACCATATAAGCGATGGCGAAGTAAAAGGCTTTCTGTTGGGAAATGGAGGGGAATTTACAGAGATTTCGCGCCTTTTTGCTCCCATCAAGAGAGTTTTGATGTCTGACGAAAGTTTTCATCATTTCATCCTAAGCAAACATCAAAAAATCAAACTTTTCCCCTTCTCGCGGGCCTCGGGTCGTCCCTAAGTTCGCCTTGGTGGTACAAGTTTCAAAGAGTTCCAAACTGTTTTCCCGAGCAATGTTTCTTGGCAGATTTTTTCCCCCTACCACGAGATGGAACTTCTGTCTTTGTGTGAATGTGTGCGTGTGGGATTTTGGTTGTGAATCGTTTCTCTCGGCGAAACAAGAAAAACCTACCTCACAATAGCTTGTTTTGCACCTTTGGAACAAGTGGGAACAGGTCCCCGGTTTTGTGTTCTTTTTGCGTTCTAATCCCCTTGTGGCACTCTTTGGGGTACCCTAAACTGTTTTGACTCTTTAAAAGGGAATAAGAACCTCCGCACAGACCCCAAACTGGCCGACTCGCTTATCCCTTTGCCTCGACAAGTTTGCCACAATTCCCATCTATGATTCTCTTGGCGTGATTTCTCCCTATTTTGGCATTTCCTTGTCCAGAATTGAGTGATCAGAGTCGAGAGGTTGGAGACGTGAGACACCCATACGTAGTGTACTCACTCGCTTGTCACGGGTCCTTAAGGCTTTTTTTTGGTAGAGAGGGGAAACAACTCGGAAATAAACTCTTTACACGCTTAAGAACTCTATTGACCCTCCCTCCTTCTTCTCGACTTCACCACACTTTAAAGGGGGGGGGGAAGGGCAAAAAGTGAGTGACTTTGGATACGAGATGGACGGAAAGAAGGAAGGAAGGAAGGGGATCCTTGAGCATCTACTGTGACTGGAGACCACCTCATGGACACATGCGAACAAAAACACCGATATTGTAAACGAGCGATTGTTGAGATCAGAGCTCGTCGCACTTGTGACTTCCAGTTAAGTAAGCAACAGATTGCGGCCACCAAGATGGAATGGTTGGCTTGCCTACATGAGCAGTGATCAAAAGCTCAGTTCGAATCAGACCAAGTACAAATGTAAAATGTGTAGGCATTTCTGAGTCATGGAGAGGGATCTTTCAAAACCAACGACACTTTTGGCACGGCACGATCATCCCCCACCATTTTTCTTGTGTTTGGCACCTTGAACCGTCAAATTAAAAATTTCCATTTCATTTTTCCAGAGCCAAGAAATCAAAGGGGAAAAAGACTTGAAGAAGACGAAAGAGATAACGAAAAGAAAAGAAAGGAAAGGAAACTCAATTCGAGGGAGGACGAGGAAGAAGAAAAACGACGACGGCCAATACCACGAGCACCAAACCACCAAAGGGGACTCTGAAGAGCAAGAAAAGAAAAAGCAATTTCATTTCAAAGTGTGAGCTCAATAGTCTAACGGAATGATTACCAGTCATGGCTATCAAGCCCATTCGCTCCACCACCCTGGTCATCCACATCAGGCACAGATCCCATCTGGTGCCCATGGGGCGGCCATTGGTGGAGTGCCCCCTTCCAGCGGGTCTCTTCCGGGATACCAGGGGTTCTCGTCCTCGTCCTCCTCCGGAGGTGGACATTCGGGCAATAGCGTCAAGGAGGAGTCCGAAGAAAGAGATATGACTTCCTCTGTGAGAAGTGACTCGGGCAATGGAGACCCCTTTAGTTCGGCTGCGTCCTTTGGTGACGATGACTTTGACATTCCCCCTATCAACATTCCGCCTTCCGCTCTGGAAGACAACCCCCAGAATCAGGGGAGTCATCATTCAGGCTATCATTACTCTCAGCAACATCACCAACACCAATCACACCATCAAATGCAGTGGAATCAACAGCAGACTCAACAACACCAGTGGGGCTACCAACATCCACATATGAATGGATACCAATATCCTGATCATCATCAGCATCACCAGCAGCAACAACACCAGCAACCTCAGCATTATGGCTACAATGGGGGCTACAGTTCCATGTATGGTCAACATCAGGCCCAGCCACAACAGCCTACGCACGTCATGCCTGGTGGCCCTTCACCCGTTGGATCTCACAATACACCAAGTCCTCAAGCTCACTCCGAGGACGGAGATGACCATATCAGAAATAACAACGTTCTCAAGCGACCCTCGCCAGATATGTACGGTCCCCATCGTCACATGATGCACATGACCCATGCTCATCCAGGGGTGATCCCGCCCGGGCACGTTCCCGTAGTCACAGCCAAAAAGCCAAAGATGTCAAAGCGAAAGAAGAAGCGCGACCCTAATGAGCCTCAGAAACCGGTGTCCGCTTATGCCCTGTTCTTCCGTGATCGTCAGGCTGCCATCAAGGTGGCCAATCCCAATGCTGCCTTTGGGGATGTGTCAAAGATCGTGGCCTCCATGTGGGATGGCCTCGATCCGGACAGCAAAGCTGCGTACAAGAAACGGACTGAGAATGCCAAAAAAGAGTATTTGAAGAAGTTGGCCGCCTACCGGGCAAGTTTGGTCTCCAAAGGCAATGGAGATCACATGTACAACCCCTATGGTTTTGCTGCGTTTGCCGACGGAAGTAGTGTGCACAAACCGGCTGGTTATGCGGGTCAGGGTGCTGATGGGGGCTATGGTTTGGGTCAGCCTATCCCCCCTCGGCCACCCATGCAGCACCTCCAGAACATGTCGCACCAAGGAGGCGTGGGCGGTGCCTATTGCAACATGGTTCATCAGGGCATTCCCCCGTCCCAAGAGGTTCCGTTGGGTCATCCGCAGGTAGGTAAATAACGCCTCCATCGTTGATGCACCTTGGATGGCCCACACTCAACTTCGTGCGTTGCATTTCTTCCAGATGCACAATGGAATGATACCTCAACATTCGCACCACATCCACAATCACAACCCCAATCAGTCTCACCATCCATCACCCAACTCTAGCAATACGAATTTACCCCAAAGGTCACCTCATTTGATGAACCCTAAAGTCTCCGGTGCCACAAGTTCGCCTGGAACGTCGTTGGTCAGCCATACCACGGACTCGGGACGATTGGGGACAGCCCTTCAATGTGGTCGTCCAGGGTGCAACAATTTGGTCCAGCGCTCGCGCGACGGATGGAACAATGAGTATTGCTCCAACGAATGTGTGGTTGGGCAATGCCGCGAAGTGTATACCCATTGGTCAGGCAGCACGTCGAACGGGGATGGTTCGGACCATAATCATCAACCTCCACCTCCGCCCTCCTCCACGCCCTATCAATCGGTCAAATGACAGGCTACTCACTCTCCCCAATCTAGCTCATTATTATTACAATTATCATGATCTTAACTAATACCATCAGCAGCCTGAATCTGTATTGACACAATTCTTAGAAGCAATTATACCTCCAGGAATACGATCACCGCATATTATATCAATAACCACTCAGTTGTTATGTGACGTAGTAGATGCCTTTTCAATGTACAACTCCCAACCCACCCGAACCCAACGTGTTCCCTCGGCCATAGAATGGAATATTTCCAATGAGGTTGGATCGATGCCGTTTCGAAGAGGCAACAAAACTACCGGCCGATAAAACAAGTAATATCAATCTCTTCACCTCACACCAGATCTAGAACGTTTATAAGTGTTGACCTTCTCACCTTGAAAAAAAAACTATGTCATTGTATCAGGAAAACAACCACCACCACAACAACAAAGAAATAAAAGCCTCTTTTTAATGATATTCCTATCGCTCCCGCACAATCATTTTGAAACGGGTAGTTGCTCGAAACGGGAAGCTCAAGGCAAGAACAAATGGGTACTGGGCCTGATAAAGAGGCATTTAGTGGGCGCCCTAGTGGGAATGGGCAGTAATTTTTTAAATGCAGCCATATTTTATGGTCTATGAAGCTATTTCGCCGCTTGGCAAAATGCTACAATCAAGGTGATATCACATGTCATACATCATTCGGGTCTGGCTGTCACAACTTTTAAGAGTCTTTCGCAAATTATCCTTTGCATGAATGGATAATTAATAAAACATCATGATTTTCTCAATCCACAGCTAACTTGATTTAGCATGCCTCCATCATTAGAGCCACAGATGTAATCCGCAATACAACATCACGAAAACCTTGAGTTTATTTGACAGGGGACATCATGACTTTGACATAGGCTCAGTACAGTAGTTCCAACAACCTAAAGCATTTCAGCCGTTTTTGAAGAGAGCATTCCGTACCTCTCATCTAGAACTGACACTCTGTGGTTGGTAATCCTTCATTGGACAAACGGCAGCAATGAAATGGTCCCAAGCAGAGAAGCCCCCGACTAAAATTACCTTCAATGGCGCTAATTCCTTTAATGGTCGTTATCATGGTCGAAAGTTCGAACATTAACATGACAAAAACATTTCAATTAAGTGTTTCTACGCCTCCCCCTTCTCGTCTGAGTGGCTTAGGTTCATACCGTCCACCAAACTATTAAGCTACATAGCTCTAGACTCATTGGGGCCCATTTATCCCGAGTTACATACAACATAAAAGCTTTATAACATGCAAAATAACTTCGAACGTTCCGCCATTCACACCATGAAACAAAGCCCAACGACGTCATTGGGGTAGTACATTTGGCATTGGTTGACTTCGAGTGCTGTTTGTTCGCATGAACTTCTTTTGAAATGCTAAAAATAGATCGAATCGTTGGATGTCACTTTGAAAGGACTGCCATTTTGTCAATACAATAAGTGGAATTTCGAGAGAGAGGAAGTGGCCATTCCTTGAGTTGGACCTTTCAAGTCAGTTCGATGTATTCTTGGGAGCATCTCGACAGAGTCTTTTTGGCTTAGCAAGCAAACGATTATTATGGTAGTACTTTATTGGCAAGATCAGCTTCCACTTCTCTGTGAGTTTCTTTAGATATTCCAACACGAATTCCCGTCGAAGAATCCTCGCCAATCTTTCGATTTCAAAACACAATCAATACCAAATTGTCTAAAAGTAAAGATATTTTTTTTCTTTTTTTAATGTCTCTTGGTATTATGTCCTCGTATTGTTTTGGTAAGTCTAAATACTTGACCAAAATGCGGGTCTTGAGAGCTTCATCTCCTCTTTGAGACTGCTTAAGCCAGGGTTGAAGCCCAGAGAAGGGGGTGATTGGAGATACAGTCGAGTCGGGCTAAAATGTGATGTTCATCAAAAGACGTGTTGAGTTGATAGCTCAATATTTGACAATCTGAAACCTTGGAGAAAAATAATTACTGGCTGGAAAGTTCTCAAGAAGGGCAGTTCTTTAAATATATTTTCTGCACAAAAGTCTTTTTAGCAACGCCAAAAAATCACTTTATATGTTGGAAAACCATACCTCAAAAATAAACAAGTGAGCAACTATGCTTCATCTTTAAAAACTTCCAAAACATCTTGCATGGAAATGTTGGGCAATAGAAACATTATAAAGTTTATTAATTAAGAGCTAATAGATTACTAATTTCAACAAACCCCTTAGAACCAATACCGATATGCTGAGCCTCAACCTTGATGTCGCTATCATGTTACATTCGACATAATTGGACCTCATGAAATCCAGTCCCAGCGGCTTATGAGGATCCACGGTCTCAACACAATTTTATCCATACGACTTATTTCATTACCTGAGACCGAAATACAAATACAAAAACTATTGTAATATGGTCAGGGCAATTTCTGTGCCTATCTCCCCCTCTTTAGCGATGAGTCGGCTGTATTGCTTGAATATTGAAGCCAGCCTGTATCTCAAGTGATAGTCATTGAGTCAAAAGCATGCATTTGCATATTTTGGTCATTGGAATGGAAAATTTTGTTCGAGCCTAGTATTTTAAGATTTGTACGTGCCAGCTTAACTTCTTCTTGTTCGTTTCCTTCTCTGCCATAAAAGCCTTATTTCTTTCTTTCTTTCCTCTTTCTTATTCTCGTAATATTCCTTTTCCAAGGGATCATTCACATAAGCGCAGTGGTGCGGCTTTCTTCAACGCAATTACTCTGGCCAAAAAAAAACTTGATTTAGGCTAATAAATTCTGCCTCTTTCTCTGAGAACCTAGCCAAAAGCACAAGGAAATAAAGTAAACCATTGGAACATTTGAATTTGCCTCACGTGTATGAGTGTGCTTGGTTCGTGTTGGGCTTAAGAAAAGAATTATCCACGAGCCGCCATGTCATGAAAGTTATTGGTTTTGAGCACACTGAAGAGAAGAACAAGTCGGAGATAAACACATACAGAATTTCCATCTCGTGCCTGATTATTTCTACCTTCCATTGAGGCGGTCTCTTCTCAAAGATATGGACTTGTACCTCCGACTGATGTGCAAAGAAGACGTCAACAATAAAATTGGCATTGAAGAACAACCAATCTGCAGAGAACCACGTTCAAAGCTCATATCTCAGACATGCATTGCATACTCGACCAACCCGGTTCGAAAGTTGCAGTCACATTGACCATTCCTCAATCGAGAAAGAGTTTACCAAAGCTTTTGTGATTACTTTCCCTTTCAGTGATCCAAATGGCTCGTTGACTTTAGGTCACGTTGTTAGTTGGGTGTAGTACTTGTTTGTTGGTAAATGTGTGCATGCGTGCGTGTGTGTTATGATTCCTTGATTAATGATGTCGTCCTCGTGTACCAACCAACATGTAGCAGTGTACAACTATCTGGTGGTGCGTTCGTTCCCGTTCAGTCGAGATGAATAGGCAAACCATCAATTTCGACTTTTCTAAGCAGCTCCAGCTCCGCTACGGATGATGAAAGCAGCAAGCCAGTCTATTTTGATGATCCCATGAAGCCCCCAAAAGTTGATCTTTGTAAACAAATCTCTTTCTAATCGTTTATGCAAGAGTGCTAATGGTTCTCACTGGTCCACTTGCTCGTTCCAAACCAGTCAACTTCCAACCACCCTCAGTTAGTCAGTCAGTCCGTCAACAAGACTCATCATCCTCTGGCCAAGTGAACAAACACATACTACACAGTAAGTAATGGTTATCATCACCCCTGAGTTGCTTTGCCGCTCAACTGTTGTTGTTGCTCTCGTCATGATTGCAAACAACTCGTTTTACACATTTTCACATTAAGCCTATGATCAGAAATGACATTGATACTAATCAAAACGAAAGGCTGAAGGCTAAAATTCGTTCTCTGAAAGAGGGCTGGTTTTTTTTTGACTAGATTTGGTTTCTCTCCATTTTTCTTGTACAACCCTCGCCGCGCCCTCTTTTATTCTAATCCGTATTCACCTCGAGCAATGTACGACAAGAAAGAATGGCATGGAATTGAGATCGTGATTTGATTTGAGCATTCACTTGCCACCTCTGAAAGGTCTCATATTTATTTGACACGACTTTGGCTAGCAAATCTTCATCTGGTTTTATTGGATGCCGTTCCTTCTTGGCGTCGCCTTCAAAGACCCAAGAACTGATTCAAGCCAACATGTGCAACGAGGAAACAAGGGTCCCTATATGAAGTGATCCTTCGAGCCGAAATTGCCCTCCTTTTGTTTATTTCCGTGTCGGGTCTTGCTCAGTCTCTTCCCTCGGTCTAGTCCTCTAATGGCAGAATTTGCCAGTATTCTTAGCACAACTGAATCGGGCTCAACACGAGAGTGTCTAGTGCCGTATTTACATACATTACACCTCAATCTGAAGCCTGTCACCCTTTCGCTACTAAAGAATGGAGGAAATGGAAGAAAAGTAAAACCTTGATAACGACACTTGTTCCCCATTTCATTCGTGAACTTCAGAAGACATAGGAGCGTTTGTAGCAATGGAATTGGATCGAAAGTTAAGCTACATTCCACAGAGTCTTCACGGTTCTCTTTACATTATGAGATTCTGGACTTTGAGAGTCACAGTGGTTGAGTAGTTAGTAGTTCGGTATTATTCACGAGAAGCCGGTTGGAGCCTCCAGACTAAATTATGGTTGATAACAACCCTTTGATAAAGACGTGTCGTTGTAGTTATCGGGCGAATTGGTGTGAATTTATGTAATGACTCTACCCAACCACAGAACCACTGTCAGAAGCAGCCCCATCTCCATCGTGAACCAAGCGACCAACTGAGTTTGAACCAACTAACCAAGCCAGGCACGAAGCAGCACCTGATGCATAGGGAGTAAGTGGTAAAAAAAAGTTATGCACGACACTCACTCACTCACATAGACACTGGTTTCTTGATCTGGGTTGGGCTCAAATTGCAGGCCATCATCCGTTCACCTTGAGGAGGACTTGGACCATCTTTTACGTATGTAAAAAAAAAAAATCTGAATCGAACTTTCAAGTCTTAAGCGGGTTGGAGTGGCAAGATGTTTTGAGGTAGGTGTGTAGCTTCATGCATATCAATACACGTACTTCGTGGTTACGAGTGTAAATGAGGGTTTGAGAGCGATCTGGATCCCTCGGTTGCTTCGTGAAGGTGGATGGAATGAAGAAATAGTTTCTTATCCTCTCTGGTGCTAATCTGGAGCCATGAAATTGATTTCCATCATGAATATATACGATGTACTCCTGCTTCCACATTGGCCCACTCACTTAGTACTTAGTACTCGTGCTTCCAGGGGCTTCCAATTGAAATTCTTCTTCCTCCTCGCCGCCTTTGGGAACCCTGTTCATTCTTCCTGTTTTATTTGGCTTCTTATCCCCATCATAAACGTCCAAAGGGACAAGCAACTATCAAGGAACCCTCCAGGGACTGCTTATAAGCTAAGTCAACCACTGGGGGTTGATGTAATTGGTTCCACTCTTAAGGGATCTCTTTTTCTTTCTTTCTTTTACCCAAGAAGAGACATCGTCAGAGGGGACTCGAGGGTTGGTTGGTTGTTCCTTCCTTCTTTTGCTCCAACAAGGTGGATCATCATCATCATCATCTTTATCGTAGCTCTCTAGGGAGGTTCTCCCAAGAACAATGAAAAAATGAAGATACTTTTTCTCATTCTTCCTCCCCCAAAGCCCAAAGTGAGAGAGAGAGACCAAGGTGAGTGGGTGCATGTCTCTTGTGGCCACGTTTTAGGTGTTGTGAGGTTCATTTTTCCCCTTTTTTATGGAGCTGTTGGGACGTCGGGGTGGAACGTGGAGTAAAGAGAATGTTCCTTCAAGTCTGTTCCAACCAACAACAGGCTTCAGAGAGGCAGCTTTTTTGTTTACACTTTCAAAAGAGATTAGAGCTCTTTTTTGTTCCGTCTTGGGGACGCTAGATCGAGTCATAAGCCCTCTCTTGTAATGGAGAAGGCTTTAATTAACTAGATGGGTGTAAAAGAAGAAAAAAAGTTGAGGATTAAAAAAGTTTGGGCAGAAAACAAGTGACAAAGAATTTAAAAGGACAGGTTGGAAAATCTGTCACATCCATTGCCAGCTTCTCGCCCTAAAACGTAGATCGAGAGTTGAAACCCCTTTCTTGGTCCGAAGCAAACTCCATCACGTGTTTGGTTTCTTCCGTACAAATGGGAACGAATTGCATGGCCGTTCATATGGTAAGTCTTAAGCGAGTGCTTGCCATGTAACTAAACCTTACGTCCTGTCAGCGGAGTCATAATTTTTCATTGGGTTTGAAATTTGATAAATGCGCACTGAACCGGGGTGACTTATTACCCTAATTACAGAGCATTTCATTTGCACTCGATCTTGTGCTCAGTGCTTACCTTCCGTCTAACCAACAAAAACCCTTTTGACTCAACGAGACCATTTGTCATGGAACAAAATGCCCAGTTTCCCAAACATATGCATGTATCTGTAGATTGGCATTTGACTGACTGAAGGATTGCCGCTTAAATAACACCCTGCTTAAATTGTATTTTGTTTGATTTTGATACGGAATGTTTTCGTCTCCTTTTTTACAGAACCAATTAGCTTGAGCTTTCGACAAAAAAACTTAGAATGGAGAGCTTGTAAGATTATTGTGCGTGATCCATAGTGCTCCATGTTTGTCCCATGTAGGTGAGTAGAGTCAAGGTGATAAGCTTTAATGGTCCATAGGTGTGCATTCAATTGACGAATCGACCTTCAAGTTTTTGATTGATTTCAATGAAACGGCAATTTCATATACCATGCATAAAGATCCAAGTAACACAAAAGAAACCTTATGAGTCCTTAATCCTTTTCAAAAAAGTATACCCTGTGCGCAATTATGGTTAGATCTCCGAACGATTATTACTCTTACTTGGCCCCTTTTTTGTTGTGTATCAGACCTGTTTGTTTTTCATTTAACTTTCTTTTGTGGTTGGTTGGTCTTGTTGGTTGGTTGGTTGGTTGGTCCCCTTTAGTGGAACAAGTGGTACACGTACATAAATTCACTTCGTTAGTCGTATTTATTGTGGTTACTGTTCCCTTTTCAAGAGCAATTACACATGAGATTATGATCTTGGTCCGTGTCCCGCACGTTCGTTTCAATAAATGGACCCCTATTCCATTGTCCCACCCAACGTAGGATCTACTAACTATGGTAGAAACGACATAATGACTTCAAGCACTCGTTGTATCTCGTGCATACATACCTTTAGATAAGCTTTAAAGAAGCAACAATGTCGTGTGAATTGTATTATTTCACTTTCACTCACCAAAAAGGGGCTTCTCACTCAAAATGGAGTGAGAATACATATTTCAGCATGTTCCAACTTTAGAGCTAGCCTCGAGAATAGTGGTCCATATATCTCTCTTGGGCTCTCCTCCTCTCCTTATTCTTCTTGCCTTGGAACATTACAAGGAATAATCGTTCTATAAAACTCCCTTCAAGCATCATTAAAAATTGGACCTTGGCACCAAACTGCCGCCCACTGCTGTATTACTACCAACCATCGATAACCAGCCATCCCAGCGAGACCATGATGGGCTTAGTTGGCCACAGACATGTAGAAATGTTAGTGTTTCAGCCACAATTTTGTTACCTTACCTTGGTATCAGTACCACATAGATTGGCAAAAATGATAAAGTTGGGACAGAATTGAATTGAAAAGGCAATGAGAGCGAATAGAGATAGAGTATCTAGTTATGTCTGTGAAATGGACGGTCCAAATATATACCCAAAGTCTTGCCTTTCTCCATTTATTTCCGATTTTATTGCCTTCTCGGGAGTAATTGCCCATTTTGAAATTTCTTTGGTGCTGCGGACTTCTTCTCTTCTTGATTCTCGTTTTTCTTTCATTTTGAGATCTACTCAGTTAGGTTCTAAGAAACATCGTCAATGCGTAGTGTATTCAGTGTATCTTCCAGAAATTAGAGGTGAATTCACTAATTTCTGCCTTAGAGAACCAATTATTCAGAGCAGCTCTTGAGTAAAGAGGGCGTTTCGTGATTGTATATGAGAATCAAGGCCCTCGAGAGTATTCTCAAGTAAATAGGAAATGGTTTTCCAAAGGGAGAGGGACGCCAGCGAAAGCGAAGGTGTTTCTTCTGATGTTTGTTTAGGCTATCGGAGGTGAAAGGGTCCAAAGAATCTCAAAGTTGCAACTTTTATCGCCCTATTCCAGCACATTTGCTACAGAATTATAGAGAATACTAGACATCTGAGGGAAGGGGAGGGAAAAGTGGGAAGAGGGAAAAGGGAAAAGAGAGGAGAGGCCCAAAAGACCAACGAAGGCCAGTCAGACTTCCAAAGAGTTCCTGCAGTACGTACTATGTTGTACCACTACAATTCTGTGCCTTGTACATAGTACCTAAGGCAATGGAGTACGTACACGATATATGGGGCGACGGTTCTGTTGTAGGCTTTGTTGAACATGCCTGAAAGTGGGGGAGAACGAGGGAATTCGGAATACATACTGTTGAAGATCTATTTGTTGGAAAGAACCAATTCAATTGGGCTCCGAAGGCCAATAGGTATATCAGTCTTTACTTTGGGTGGAAACGGGCTTTGCGCAAAACGAGTTTGCTTGCCGATATTGCTCGGAGAAACTTTTGGGATAAAATGGTCCACCAACTTTGGAGAGAGCCCAATGTAAGTGATATTGGGAAAACATTCTGTTGCATTATTAATTTCTAACAGTTTTTTTCTTGTTCTTTGCGGCCTTCCACAGGATGTGCAGTAATCGCCATTCTGTACATACAGCTTGCTATACTTTGTGTGATCAATAGATTCGGAAGATTTACGCAGAATTTCCTGAGCTGTTTTGTGAAACTCAAAGGGTTGGAACTTGGAAAAAAGACCGGGAACGGTTGTTTTCTGAAATGATGTGAGCTGAATTTGGTTGGGTGACTCCGGAGTATTTCTCAAGTGATCATGACCTCAATGAGCACTTGTGTATGCAGGATAAACTCGGAGAATGAGGGCTCTTCAAATTGTGGAGAGTTGCTTGAAATTCAATGCATTCACCAGAAACACTGTTTTTCCATCCACTGTGAAAAAAAGATAACCCACACGTCCTCATCCTTGACCTTCAGAAAAACACTAAAATCTCAAACATGGAAGTGAACAACCGACCAATTGTAATTACTGATAAAATGCTCGTCTCTTAGGTCAGTGGAAAATTCTTGTCAGTGAGTTTGCATGGTTGAGCTGATGCACTTTGGAAGTCTATTGATGGCATCTCGGATTCAGGAGACATGCCCACGACCTCATATGTGTATGGATGTACGTACGTACGAATGTGTGTGTATGCAGGGTTGAGTCTATTCAATAGATTTCTGAGGAGCGAGGATTTTTTTAATTGTAACGAGAATGATCGCCATGATGCTTATCGGTTTCAAGTTTTTGTGCCTAAAATAACCATCGAGTCTTTGAGATTGTCAATCAATGCAGCATTACCAACGCCCTCGAAACACAATCACCGCTAACGAAACCCTTGGCTTACAATAATGTCAATTCAAAGTGGGTTTCTCACATGGAGAATACGTATTTCATGGATTGCCAATTCCATCGTGGAAAGGTACTTTGTACAAGAAGAAGACCAAAGTCTTCCCATTTGCCTCATGAAAGAACATGGGAAGCAAATGTGTTGGCCCTTTCTTTCACTCTTCGGAATGGAATGGGAAATATCCTCGACTGACTGAAGCTGGATTTGATATTAGCAGTCAGCCTTTTGAAATGTATCCTTCTTCGCCAGTTTTGCTCGCCTTATTCTTCGTGCTCTGCTGGCTTGACGGGAAAAAATTGATTTCGCTTGAGTGCAATTGAATATGCTGATGACAGAACTTACGCGTGCACCTCTTGTGTATGGATTGTGTGGAGCTCCCCAGGAGTTTTGAAGCTTGATGGGTGGATGACATATTGCCTTCATTTGGCATCAATTCAGTCCCGCAGATCAGCCCCTAGCCCCATTACTTGATTCGAGCGCATTCGCAGAGATTTTTGCCGGTTTACAACTTCATGTGGACATTGGCATTTCAGTCGGCATATAGAGACTACTTACTCCAGTGATGTCGTTATCCCTTTGAGCAGCCCAGAAGTGACACGATTTCCGTGCTTTTTCGTGTAAAAAGAGGAGAGACTCCCTATGGTGAGTGATTGTGGCAGTAGCCCCATCACAAATTATCATACAGGATGAGCCTTATAAAAGAGCTAATGTCACTGACGTGATCGTGTGGGATGCGTTGTTCCCAAAGAACGGGAGACATGAGAACCACGAGCTACGAAAACTCCAAAATTTGAGCATTTGGTTCACAATCTAAAAGAGCAAGAACAAACATGATTTGTGATTGTGATGGAAATATGCTTTCATTTGCAAGCCAAGGATTCTTTATTTGGACCAAAATAAACAAATGAAAAAGAGGAGTAAAGCATTTGAAACTCTTCTTTATTTCATCTTTCCTCAAACTTGGAGCAAAGTGAGTGTCCTCTTGATTGGAGTAAGAATATTATTGATCAATGTTCATGTATTTAATAATATTTCCGGGATTGGATAACATGAAGGACCAATACATACAAACGAGATAAAGCAAATCTAGAAGAATTTGGCTCTAAAGCACACGAGGTACTAGAAAATTTTGATACAGTGACGTTTGTTTCCGAGATGTTAATGATTTTAGTTAGATCATAAGGATACCAACCATTGGATGAAAAAAAAAAAAACTCTCATTAGTATTAGCTACAAAATCTGTTCGAAAGTGAAAACTTGTGTTTTTAATCCACCAAAGCATGGCATTTAATGATGAGGATGAAGCTCATCATCACACCTTGGACGTGCATGATGTCCAGTTCCCGGAATCTTTGCACTTTCTACTTTAGGTTTGGCATCGACGACGACAGGTAATCTTGAGCGAAGAAGGAACACGGAAAGACCAGCCATCACAAGAAGAGGAACACTTTTTGTTCTTCCTCATATTTGTCCGACAGCTTGGCTGACCCGATGACAGACAGGGTCAAAATGTTAGGCGGACTCATCACGCAAATCGCACCACGATCAAGACTCAAAATCCGTGTATGCACCTTTGAGCACTGCCCAGAACACCTCACTCAACCCGTTGGCCAGACTTGCATATGAAATCATGTACAGTATATCTAGTAGAGCCCGATTCTCTGGTGAGATCCAGTGCAAAGGTGAGACGAGGTAGAAATTAAATTCCAACGTTTCACATTTTTTCCGGATTGATGGGAACAGAAGAGACTGAATTGTGATTCTTTTTCGGAGTGCACAAAACAAAATGGGACATTCACGATGGGTTCCCACCGAATCAGCAAATGATAATTTCAGGATTTTTGTCATTTTTGCTGCGTCTCCTCTCTTGTTATCAGGGAATAGCTTCGGGCCATGGTCCATTTATCACGAATAAATACCTTGGGCACACAACCTCATTTGAGAATTCGGACAGAAATTTGAAATATTTTCCCCATAAAAATTGAAGAAGAGCTCCTCTACCTTGCTCTCTCTCTCTCTGTAGACTGAATAAGGAACAACTACCTTCACGAACCCTATTTCTTGCTAGTCCCCCCTCTTCTACCATCATATTCGAGCAGGAGGTAACGAGGGAAAATCGAACAAAAAAATCTCTTGCCAATTTCGAAATTTTATCGGAGTATAAAATTTTTCAATGTTCCAATATTCCACCCAAGTTTCCTTTCATGAGGAATCTCAGAAAGATGGACTACGCTTGTAGTCGATTTGGAGGAAAGACTGGATTGAGAGTGGAGATTTGAGCAATCACACGGTCACCGGTTCATTATTTTGTGGGGATTGGATGAACTCGATTTGGGTGGGTTAATGGTTTTACACTTGTAATTGGAATGATCCGACATGGGCTTGGAATGTGCTGGATGGTTGGAGATATTCGTGGAGACAGCCAAATCGGAGGAGAAATTAAATTTTCCACGGGAGAAAGAGAAAGAGAGAGAGAGAGGGATTCCAGTTCATTTAACCTGGAAAATATCCGTGGTATTCCCGATATAGTTTTCCATGAATATCTCTGGTCTGCATCCACCATTTCTCCAATATATTTGCCATCTTGAAGGAGAGAGCAAAAATCTGACGCAACCCTTCACCCTTGTACTCCAAGAAAATTGGACACTTTGTACCAAAACCAGAGGCAAATTGTGACTTGTGACTGGGACGTGCGTTTCGTCACGAGCTTATTTGAAGACCCAAGATTCAACATATTGTAGAAAATTTTCTTCAAAGACGATTTTGCTCTCACTTTCAGTCGAATTATCTTGCACATTCATTGGCTTATAGTGGTTAGAGGGCTGTGCAAGGAGAAAAGCAAAGAGATTGTGCTCTGTATGTTGACCTCTAACGTAGTCAAAGTCAGTTGGAAAGGAGATGACCATCCGAATTCGGCGGACTTGACTTGATTCTGATCCACCATTGTTTTCAGGCCCTCATTTTTCTTGAAGAAACGAAATTAATGATGGTCTATCTCGACCTGGACAAGGCAATCATTACTTAAATCAAAACATGGAATCTCTCCGCTGAAAGAATGCTCTACAAAACTATTTTGATGGATTTTCCTCTGTGCTCTTCTTGGCTTTTTATTTCTTTTTCCTCAGCTACTATTTCAATAAGCCAATGACAACAGTTTTGGAGTCCTCAAAACTAAGCAGAACAGAAAACGAGGGGTCAAAACGAACTCGGTTATTCAGACTATTGGCTTGTCAAGGCGAGAAAAATACTATAATCGAACGTTCAGCCGCTCATTCTCACCAAAAGGACGAGCCAGGAAAAAAATTGAGGCCAATTTGTTCTCTTGATTGTTCATGTAGGTTCATATGTTGCTTTTTCATGCACTCCCATGGAAAAGACAAGTGTTGCCAAAACGAATGAAGTTGTTGTAGTTCTCTTAGTCTCATTTCTCTCAAAGAGAGGCTTCCATCTAGTGATGGGAACCAAGCCTTCAGTGTTGCCATTTTTGACTTGCTGTGCATCTCTTGCTTTCTTTTACGTAATATTATGTTGAGCTTTTTGGCCGAAAAATCTGTAAAAGTGCCAATTTGGCAACACTCGGCCAAAAATGAGGCTTGATTCCCATCAGTGCTTCCATCAAGCCAAAGTGCACTTACACGGCAGCCCTGATTAAACCAACGAGGGCATCTGCCCTTGTCTACAAAGAAGGGAGGAGAAGAAAGAGTGGTGTGAGAAAGAAAAAGCCTGAGAATAATACCCAATCCTACTTAACCATTACAGGGTCAAGCCCAAGTCAGCAAAGGGAATGAAATGGCCGGAACTAACTAACCATTTCAAATGAGAAACCAAATTCCATGGACAAATTCCTCCGACCAAACTGGCAGATTATCGATCACCTGAGGCATCATTTCCAATTACCGTTCCCCCTCATCCCTACACTATGTATAAAGAATATAAACCATGTAGCTTTCACATACATATATCTGTGCCAAGGGTTGTTACCGAAATCATGCGCAAAATGGGCGAATTTTCTCTGGTTCAACGAGGGCCAAAATCAATCCCTTTTCTTCCGACGACATTGAGAGATATGGGGCCATTTAAATCAAGTACAAAATTGGGACCCGGTGCTTCCTCCAAATGGCGACCATCTGCGACCAAATTCACGTTCGATCTACGTTCATACAGTAGGTGGGTTAGAGGGAAGATCCCCTTGTTGGCTCTGATGAAATTGCAATTATGACCATTTCATTGCCATTGATTGTGGCTCTTTGGGAAACGCTCGAGCAAAAAAGTGACATAAATATCAATCAATTTGTTACCTACTGCGCTAAAAAAGAGGAGAACAGTGAGCTCATTCTCTTGGGATGTTATTTATGGGACATGTCTGATTGGAAAAAATCAGAGCAGCTGCAGGTTCGGGGATGAAAAAATATCGCCAGAGTGAATCCCTTCGCAAGCATCACAATAAGTTGTTGTTGATGATGATAGTAATGATGATGATGTCGCAATCAAAGAGGTTTGATGGTTGACAAGGTGAACTTGGCACCCTCACCCCCATCAAAATGAGTTCAGAACCACCACTCCAAGAGACCCCATCTTCTTGCCTGACATATCTTTGACCTGGAAAATCAGGCAATCAGTCCGAGCCCAATTTCGCGGTGGTGTGAGACAAATAATAACATTGTCATAATGATGGTTTGAGGTCAATTGAGAGGGCCTAGTCATATATGAGCACTAGTTACACCACCTTTAGCAATGAACTTCAATAAAAATCACACACATCATCTGACAACTCGTTAGTAAGTCTTCTCAACCATGCCAAACTCTGCTCTCCACTTGAATCTAAAGATTCATTATGAGTCCTGATATTGAAATGTGCTCATGTCTGCCCGTGTTTCTTTTTCTTCCTCTTCTTTTGGAATTACCAGTCCCAATAACATGTGTCTACACCACAAGGATTACCATTACAGCAAGCAATTGGCCTTGTCATGTAAACACATCATCAGTGATCGAGGTCCGAAGTCCTCCTCCTCCTGACTGTACTGAGTGTGCGTATGTGTCTGTTCAGCGGGTTCATCATTGAGTTCTATGTAGTTCTCATTGGGGGAGGAGAAGCAAGAGGGATATGTTCGTAAGCTTAGTGCTCGCGAGAAAATTGGGTCAATTATTTGTCATCTCGGCAATCCTGATGATGACAACTTGATCGGATCCACGATATTGAGATATCGACGACTGCAATCGTGCTGACCAGTTACTCACTCCCATTCCGTTAATGTTTGCAACATGTTTTGGGGAGGTTTTCTATTTGCTTTTCTTCGCGTTTGGTGGAAACAAAAACTGGCGACCCGTTTTTAGAACCGCGGTTTTTGCTAAGGGTGGTAAAGGTAATTATTTTATGTGATCCTTGTGGTCATCATTGACGATGACGACGATGGTGATTGTTAGTTGGTTGGGCAGGAATTTTCTTGGATTGCAGCCATAAAAATCAGTTAAAGGAGAAGGAGGAGATCTCTCGTGAAGATGTGGGTATAATAGTCATTGTGGTCGCTTTTTTTTGCCTTCCTTTATTTTGTGTTATGACTGGTTGCTGTCTGCATAACCATTAGACGAGCGGTCACTTCAAGTCTGTTGGTGACCTCGAGGTCAAACGACCTCAGGTATTGTGGTGGGCAAAGTGTGTGATATATTCCTCTCTTTTTACAAGAGTTTTCCTTCCAGGCAAAAATCATCGTTGGATTCCTATAAACTCTTGGTCCATGTTCAATTGGGTACAAGCGTGGTGTTTTTAAGATTTATCCTTCCATGATGTCGAAGACAAAAGCTCCGTTTTGTAAACTTGGTCTATTTTTCTGGAATGTCGATATAAGGCAGAATTAAGAGATCCAATCAATTTAAGCAAGCAAATCAAAACAGGAATCATAATGACTATTCACACGGGTGAATCTCAGAAAATTCCCGACCAACCCCGCCAGCAGCTGGGCTGAGAATCTTCTTCACGAAAATATGGCAAAAAATCCAATTCCAGAATGTTGATTATAACCCAGAACCCTTTGCTCCCCTCATCCGTAGTTTACGAGACCTCATCCTTACCAAAGTAGCAACAGCGCTTCATGAGCAAAAATAGATTTTAAAATAAAAGGCAAGTCGAGAAACCTACCCAAAATCATATCAAAACACTTGAGGGGTGGGAATTAAATGGATATATTTAAAATTATTAATTCATAAATCACTGATTTGTAATTGATAAGGGAGCCCTGATGAAGCCGTGTAGTTGCGGAAAAACTGAGTGGTCACTAAATGACGTGGATTTGATCTCAATTCTTGGGCTTGGGCTAAAGTTCACGCAGTCTGTCAAGAGCTCAAGGGCGTGTTTTGATATAAGGAGGAAAGAGGAGAAGGAGAGGATACAAAAAAGTCTCGTTTTATACCTTTCATCATGTCTGAGAAAAATGCTGAATTTCTCTTTTCTCACGGAAGAATGCAAATCGCGCTCATCACCAAAAATGAATCGAGCTTGTTTGGAATTTAAAATGTGCCAAAAAGCTTGCAATAAATTGGCCTCAAATCGTCAAATATATCCAGTCCAATTAAAATCCGATACTAGTTCTACTCTTTGGTTGCCACTCTTTGGGTCTTGATGGGAGATAAAGCAAACCACTTGGTCTCTTTTCTTAAAGTACTAATTGATCTTTGAGAGAAGTGATACTAAAGCGAAAAATTGAGATTTTTTGGACCTTTCAGATTCACCCCAAAACCTCCAAGATCGACTTCTTAAAGAATAACGATCGACAACATAAAACGAGGCATTCAGAGCCGTCCCGTTTTTTTCTTAAGTCTATGCCTGCCTCATTTGTAGCTGATAGAAATAAAAACGAGCTCATCGTCCCTAGCTTCAACTGGCTCGAATCGAGCAGCCCTTTTTTCTCGCCCTCATTACTATCGGATTTGATGATCTGATAATGTCAAGCAAAACAAAGCAATCAATTCAAGAGACTAAAGAGCTTCCAAAGATAAGGAACACTCCAAAGATATATCAACAACATCATCATCATCGTCGTCGTCTTCGTTTTCTATGGAGGGAACAAGTCAATTTGTAGGTACACAATCCACAGAAAAACGGACCAACGAAGTGGGCGATCCAGTTGTTCAAAACCATGAAGAACTTTCGTCCTTTATCTTGGTGGCGTTTTTTGCCTTCACGTTGAAATTGGTCCCACTCCGAATGTAGTAATACGTAGACACATACACACACAGGGTGACCGGCTTGTAGAAGCTTGTGGATGTGGCTTCTGGTTTGACCCACGATAAATCTCGGAGAACGAACCAAAATGATGATAAATGATATCTACTATGGGGGAATGGAAGATTTGAATTGATTTGACAAGGCACACCACACAAAACACACAGGCATGGGCCCGAATTTATGGAGTCGTCCCATTGAACAATAGCTATTTTGATCACCCATATTTTGGAGCTCTTTCAAATTTGACTACTGAAGGTCTTCCTTCGTCACTCTCGACAAAATTCAATTTCAACTTTCCACGAGATGAAGGGTTGAAGAAAAAAGAGTAGTGGATGAAAAGGTCTGATTTAATTGCAAGAAGAGATCGGAACCATCTCATTAAAAACCACTTGAAGTGAGGCAAAAATCACCAGCGATACAATAAAGAACTCGATCTAGGCGTGGTAATTATTAATCTTTGGCAAAGCGATTATCCGAATCCCATGTCCAATTGCTGTCAATGGGTCACGAAAGAGTCTGAAAACGAGCAACTTTCAACAGCTGCTTTGATCTCACATCAAGGATAAGATATGCCTCTGGATTTGGGTTATTAGCCTATCATGTCGGGTATTAACAAGTGATTAGCATTTTAAGTGTTTTCTTTTCCACAGATTAAAAGCCTCTTTGAGATCCGATCCCCGACTTGTTTCTTCCCTACCTTTTGAGGTTAACTTTGTTCGGGTCAAAATAGCAATCCGTGTCTTGGGACAATCTGTGGTCGAGCTCTGAGAAGCTAAGCTAACCTAGGTTCTTTCGGTGGGATGAGAATGTCGATGAGAGGGTCCCGAACTTCTTGATTAGCAGGCCAATTATCAAGACAAAAAGTTAATTTAGGGTCGTCCAAAATCTACCTAATTTATTGGCAAAATTTCTGAATTTATGCATACAAGTAAAATTGGCGGCTCTCATGACGTGGCTTGCTTGGACGAATGGGGATCCCCTCTACAATTTGGTGGGTTCGACTTCCATGCCTCGATAACGTATAGCACTATTTACCTCTGGACTAGAAATACTGTACATAGAAGAGCTACAGAACTGAGGAGGTCGACGATGAAGAGAAGGAGGCAAACCAATATTATATAGAGATTCCTCACCAACTTTGGAAGGAAACAATTTCGATCATAAATCAGAGAACTTTTGTTTTTAATGCAACCACCACGGCCAGAGCCACTCTCTAGACGAGTAAACCCCACCAAGAAATGGAGGTTAGTCTTAAAGGAAAAGAACAACACTTTTCAGACCTTAAACCACGTTGATGGGATCATTTTGGCAGAGGGGCTTTCACACATGAAGTAAAGACCAACTTTTCCTCAGCCAAACGCCAAGAAAGCGTTAAACAAAAAGATGATCAATGTTTGATCAGAAAAAAGGGAGAGGTAATGGCTTCAAATTGGGCTCGATTGAGATCTTTGATGAATAATTCTCTCTTTTGCCAAAGGCCCCTTGACAAAGGTGCAATCTTCGCCAATTTGAGCACCACCTCCAATAAGGTGGCAGTGATGCCAATTCTTCCACGAAAGACGCGACTCTCTTTTCTGACGGATAGATTGGTGGCTTCTAGCAAGAGACTGCCATCCAATGAACACTTCTCAAGAAGGAATTTGCATCTGATTGCAATCTAATTCGATACTGGAAAACAGACGAGCTACAAGTCAAAGACCAGCTTCACTTTTACAATTCAAGTTCTGCACGAACCAGACAACCAAATCTTCTTCAAGGCCAAGGTTCACAGCTTTATGCAAAACGAGGAGGGTGTGCAACTTCTGCTTGACCAGGTTATCTGGGGCAAACTTTCCCCCCAATATTTGCACAGCTGATCGCTTTGGGAAGAATTTTGCTGGATTCGAGGACAAAAGGGCCTGAGAAGATCTCATTGTCCTGATCACTTGATATGTCAAGATTATATTTTCCGAGCAAACACTCGCATGAGCATTAGTTCAATAGTTCATCTCGAGCTGAAATAACATTGATCTTGGGAGATATTTTCCCCATTTTTGTCGAACCTTTTCCTCCCCTCGCATTGTCTGAATAGCGGTTCCGAGTGAGTAAAGAATTCTTCTGCTACTTCTGCTCGAGACATCTTACTTGAGATTGAATCTGACAGGATATTATTACCCAAACAATTGCCAGCTTGTTGTGCACCACGATTCATGTTCGAGTACGAACTGCCCCAACTTGGCTACCACATTAAAGGTTCGTTCTTGAAGAATACTTTTTTTAAAGCAAGATTCCTCCTTTTTTTCTCCGACCGACATTGGATGGAATGAAGATGCTTGTCGAGATGGATCCTAGTAAAAAGGGATCAATTCATTTGTCACACTATCCCGGAGCAAAGTCATGAATATGTAATCCATCAACACTTGGGATGTAGTACTCGTTTTTTGCGCCACCAAATCGAACCTGCTTCTTCATCCGAATTGAGTTCACCACGAAAAGGGGTTGGTTGTTTCAACTCTTGTGATCTCTCGTTGTCGCACTTTACTTGAATGGAACAATCTTCTAGGGATTCAATCAGAATGAAAAGAAGAAGAAAAAAGAAACGGTTTCTCCCCTTGTCGGGAAACCACCAAGACAGATGATTTGGCCGCTTTCTTGAATTAAAGCGATTCATTACGGTTTTTTTCTTGAGCCCTCTTGTCGCTAAATGCATGTACCCTTTTCAATCACCCCGGCCTCATTTCCGCCCGCCAAAAACGGATTTCTTCCACTCCTCTCTCTCTCTCTACCTACCTACCTACCTATCTATCTATCTATCTCTGTATCAATCTATCTAGTGTGGTAGTACTAGTGTATGCACCTTGGAAGGAAAACGTCACTCCATGGGGTATTGGACCCACAATGAGTTCTTCCAGATTGCTCCACAATGAAATTAACTATGCTAGTGTATTGTGTTTGGCGTTGGAGGAGGCGAAATAATGCTGGATTTGAATTTACTAAGGCCATAGAAGGATGCTTGGTCACAGAACCCTCGAGTTCCTCTATGGAATTTCGATCTTATTTATGATCCTAATCGACCGTGACATCTATTTGACCGTCATCAAGTCAAATCAAAATTTTTGGGGCACTAACCGCAAAGGGCATCTTTGGATTTGGAGACTTTGTCGGGGGATTTCAATCTCATGTATCAACCGGTTCAAGTTTTTGCTTTTGGGTCAAGAAAAACGCTGAGATTGGTTTCATTTGAGGTCGTGATTGCCCTCAAAGTCGAGCATTATTTCGATGGCCAACAACAAGTCATCAGTGTTGCTGTAAAAGAGGTGTCAAGGGATAATGGAATGATGATTTTTCAAACAATCTCGTATGAAAAGGATAAGGTAAGACTCCAAATCTCGCCCCCTTTCATCCCATATCTGGTCACATATTTGTTACAAACAACTCGAAATTTTGGCAACACTACTTCAACCCCTTTTTGGGCTGATTGGGCAGAACAGTGTTAACTAGATCTGTCCAATTCCATCAAAAACAATATAGAAAGTGCAATGTATCTTCTTTCACAGTAAGCCCATCTATGAACGGTGGCAACAGGCTCATCCTCAACATCATCTCACAATGACTCATGGACTCTCATTGAGATGACAAAAGGGGTGGACGAGGGTGATGATGAGATCCTAGCGGAAGCTGCAGCTTACGCTCTCAGATTCACCTCATCGGTAGAGAGGAGATAGAGGTGTGTGGCTCAATTAATAGCTCTTTGGCGCACCGACACGGTTTTAGGCAATTTTTTTCTTAGATCCATGCCGCATGCTTGACTTGACGGGTTGAGTGCTTCTAATTTGAGTTAAGCTACATTATTAATGACTGGCTTTAGATTAAAACCAGACTACTAGTCTTGAGCCGTCAAGGTCAATCAAAGATTAGTCAACTATAAAAAACCAAGCCACAAGGCGCATTCTCGCACAATCTATTCCGTTTTTTTCAACACATGAAGGTTCTTGATCTGCTTTTTTTCCTTTTCGCATGTTTTGTTGCATTTCTATTTGGAAGGAGGGAAACGGATGAAGGAACTCGTGAGGTGAGGTTCCCAGCAGTGGGTCCTCTTTCATTTGGCCTCTCTTGACCAAAATTCGATAAACTCAAGAATTGCTATCAATTTATCAATGCTCTGTGGCAAAAATTACCGAATCATTCACGGGATTCTCCCCAGAGCCTTGAGGCGCTTCGATCGAACTTTGGCGTTCCTCTGGAAAAGGTATCCAACTTTGGGGCTTTTTTCCATTTCACTCTGGTCTCCGTGTGTGAGAAATATTGGTTGGAATTGCATTTCTGAGTTCTTTGGACCCTCCAAGACGATTTAATGGCAAAAGGAAACAGAATTGATCAATCTCCAAGAAGAACAATCACAACATCGGAGGAAGGAAAAAAAGAATACCTGAGACAGGGCGCTTCATTCAAACCCTGTTTTTCAACCCACGTGGTCACACTACACACTGACCTGTGTTAACCAAACCCCTTGAAGGCATGGGACTATTACGTTGGTGCTTTTTCGTCTAAAAGCAAGATTGCCTTATTAATCACTTTCAAGTTCCAACCGGAGACAAAATGTCTTGTTAGGAGCATGAGAGGAAGAGCCTTTCTCCGGATTTATTTACCTATTAATTTGGCTCCAAGTATTTACTCTTTCCATTTGAGTGATTAGTGGCAATAGACCCCACATAATGAAGTGCCCAGGTGGTATTGTTCTCCCCAGGGGTTCAAACCATATTACGAGGAACCTACCCTATCACTGGCTCCCTTGGCATCACTTCACTCACTCTCTACTACGTTTGTACCTACGTACTTATGTACGTACGTAACGCCACCATGTGGTTCAAGACAAAAAGATTTACCTACCACAATTCAGTCCATGCTCGGTATATTCAAATACAAATGCTTCAATTCAATGCCCTCAAGGCCTCTAGTTTTAAATACTAAGCGAGTATCTCTCAAGAGTCCTTTCTCTTAAAGGAGAGTTTCTCGGGGTGTTTCGAGATTGGAAATTACGACTCTGCAAGATCAACGGTTTTTCTTCAGAAATCTCTGCCGGCAAATGGCAATATTTCCCAACACTCCTCGTTATTCCCGGGAAGGAGCCGTTCTTCGCATAAACATGACTGGAAAGAAGGGGAAATTTGTTCTACTTTACATTCAACTGAGAGAAAGATCCTTCTTTCCATGCACGGGCATTGTAGTATGCAGTACTATCTGTGTAGTACATAGAACCCCCCACGGCTCAAGAAGACCCAAGACGACTGTCAACACATACAAAGCTCTTGGCTTTATAGATATTTATTGTCAAAAAAGCTCCTCCCCTGAATAAATGATGGGCACTGGGAGGCTTGGAACCCCATAACTGTGTGGCTAACGGTCAGTGGAGTGAAATCCGAACACTTTAGGGACAAATTATGGCTGACTCCATGCAAAACATTCGATCTAAAGAATTCGACCACCACCAATTCAAAAAAGGGATTCTCCTTTACAGAGAGAGACCAGAACCAAAGTCATGTGGAACAAAACGTTTTTCAGGGGAGGTTTGGCGTGATTTGAAAAATTTCCATTTTTACACTAATTGTCTTTCAAAGTTATGGCCACCTGGCTTTTCTGAGGCCAAATATATTCACCAGCCCCTAGTGGTCACACGCCCCAATTTTTTTAGCCCACCCATATTGCACTCATAATCATCAAGGTCCGAAGCTGACTGGAAAAGGGCTCGAAGAACAAGAAAAAAAAACTCGGTACCGTCCTTGGGAGTCTGAATGTTGTTGCCCAAATTGATCGAATTTTCCGTTCGTCTGGGTTTCGAAATGACCGAGTAAGGAGATTCCAGACCCGAGTTTGGGGAATTTCTTTTTCAGACAAAGAAGTCATTTGGAATTTGTGATCAGTAGATGGTCTCCTTCTCCGTGTTTCTACCTTGAGGAACTCATGAGATTCATAAGATTGAAAATTCCAAACTTTGATTGGCCAACTACCTCATCTGTGAGGAATGTTCTCAGTTGATCACTTTTTTCACTTCTTCTCTGAAAACGACTTTGAATGAATTGAATATCCGATCATCCTCAAAAATGGTCATTGTCAATGGGGGTCAGAAAAATCAGGGTAATCACCTGGTTCAAATCCTTTTGTTGGCTGTTTGATATAGAGTTTTTTGCTCGCCTACTCGCTACTACGTTGTTATTGGTGGTGGTGTGGATGGTTGGATGGATGGATGCATGAGCAAAAATCCTCTCGGAGCAAAGCAAGCCAGTCAGCACCCACCAAACTAAAGCAAGCAAGTACGGAAGGTTTTGGGTCATACATCACTGCTCCGGAGAGATTAATGGCTTTTTGGGTTGGCAACATTAGAATTCTTCCTTTTTCAAAAAAGATCATTATTCAACGTTATTTGAAAGCATTTGTTCACATATACGTACGTACAGTACAACGTTGTTAGGTCTAACTGAAGATGTAGGTAGTCGAGTCAAAAGAGTGTGAACAATACATCCGGCCGAGATTAACTTCCATGCGTATATGGATCAATGGACCTACGGGACAATATTGCCTCATTAACAGAATCATCAGAAGCCATTTCCATAACTTGAAATTTATGGGTCAATGCGCGAGAAAAATATGTTCCCTAAAGTAGGCTTGGCCTCCAGAAGAAAAGCACACTTAACTATAGCTTCTTATCCCTCAATGAGAAACGAGAGGTAGTACTCGGTAGTTTGTGGTGTACCATGGCCACAATTTAAAGCAAGAGATTCCCTTTTAAAAGTGATTTATGACATTGCAAATATTCCATTATCCTCTTTCTCTCTTCTAATTGTGTTGAATTATCCTCCCAAGAGTCCGAATTTGGCAGCAAGCAAGCTAGCAAGTCGTGATCCTCACCAAAGTCAGATCAACAAACTGGTCGTTGCCGGTCTTTCTGGATGTTCTAGGAGTCTCTTGGCCACGAGAATGTGGCGAGTGAGGCTCTTGGAAGTCCTACCAAGAGCCCTGAGAGGAAATCTTGAACGCCTGGCCCACTCCCAATGAGTAATCATTACTTTGTCTTTCCGTTTCAATGGGGTTGATCAGAAGTGATTTATCTCTTGATGGCTAAAGCCCTGGTTATGAACTGGTTGATTATCCGCTCCAAAAGCCGGAATACCAAAAACGTTCAGTGCTCCTCCTTGTGCGGTCTGGATGGAATCTTCCTCTACTTCCATTGGAGAAGGAGAAATTTCAAGCACACATTCCTCATCATGAGCTTCAAGAGTGCATAAATAAACACTTGAACTGAACTTCAACCCTTAACCATCGACTATTTAGGTTCGATTCGATTTTTGAGCTGAACAAGCACTGTAGTTGTGTCTTGATAGCCGGAGTGAAATCCAACAACCGCATTATTTATGGGGGTCAAGAAATTACTCCAAATTAAAATTATTGATTTAATGCCGGTTTCTAGTAAGCGAAAAGCGATCGCGTACGATAAATTGCGGTCTTGTTGAGAGCTCAGTGGCCAATTTTGGATTAGATCTCCGTGCCTTCTGGCTTCAGATTGGCCATGTGTGAAAATGCCATGCTGAAACACTAGAAAGAGATCCAATGCGCATACATAAGGAAACTGAGCCCAAAAATCTCCCTAAGTTGAACTTTTCTGACCATCGAGGTATCTATCCATCTCTTTACCTATCTGCCAGTCCCATGTCCTCCAGATCATCTATTTGACTTTCAATTTCCAAGATGGATTTTCATCTTCATGACATCCATTAGACGAGAACGGCGCTTCACAGGGTGCGTCATTGGAATCTAAAAGAGGATTGGGGACAGATCCAAGCTTAGATGGGAAAAGGCTCACCCTGTTCCAAGCAAAGAAGAAGAAGAGAAGACAGACTTTTGACCACTTGGAATGAAATGAACCAATGTCGCAGGACTTGAGATAATTTATATCAAAGTCATTTAGAAAATTGGATTCCTGTACGTTTCAGAGGGAAAAAGAAGACGAGAAAAAAGGAACTTAACATGACTGTCAAGGAGACTGAGGCGGATATGTAAGCTGAGAATGGGCATATTTAATAAGAAAATGGGTCCATTTCCAAAATTGGAAAATATGCTAATTGAATAATTGAAATGTTCTGCAAGCTCGAGCTCAGTTTGTCTCACACGCACGCGGAGAAAGAGGTTGTTGTTGTTGGGCATCTGCGAGTGAATCCACAAAATTTGCAATTTTATTGTGCACTTTCATGCATTTTGCCACGGCTGATTTGGGAGTTTTGTTTTCAAACTTGCTGCATTCCAGTAAGTCGCCTTCTTGCTCTTTGTTCCAGTCCCTGTTGGCCCCAATTTCGCAAAAGCAAATGCTAGCCAGCCATTTTTGCGAAAGACCAAAGACCCACGTGAAATTGGTTGGTCTCGAATCGAGGTGATGGAATGAAACAACAAATGATACTAAACGAGTCGAGAGATACGTATTATTGGGGAAATATCAAAACACGACCAGGCGTCTTCCAGCTAAATTGGATGCACTCTGATGGATGAAACTCATTAGAAATTCTTCGACACTTTCATCGGAGGAAACATTCCCAAAAGCCATTTTGAATACGCTTGCATCCTTGTCAATAGCCACTACTTCCCTCGTTCACCCAAATAAACAAAGCTTCTTTGGTGACCAAAATTTGGGCACATCTGGCTCGAGATCCCTACCCCAGCGTCAATATGACTGTTTCTTTGGCAAAATCTCGATCTGGAAGTTTCCTTTTGTTTTTCCCTCAGGGAGGGGAGATCCTCTTTCATCCCCCCTATTGGAGACGCATAGGGTGCTTGCTGGCTTGCCTGCCTGACTAAGTAAGTTTAAATTAGAAAACTATCAGACTTAAAACCGACTCATTTCACATTGGCAATCTCAATAGTGGCACAAGAGGAACAAGAAGTAGAAGAAGGGTTGATTGGCTTTTCGGTGACGAACAGACTCTCAGTAAGGCGAAGAGCGTGAGAGGGAGGGAGAAGGAATGAGGGGGAAAGGACAAAAAGACCCTTGGTTGGAATAATAAATGTCAGGGAATGGGGCAAATCTTGTACCGCTGTGTTCCTCTCTGTCTGTGTGAATACGAGCTCACTGACGGACGGCATCTTCTCGAGGATCCTTGAGGGTGAGATAAGGAAGGATTTGAATGTGTCTGGAAATCAATAAACCAGATTCGGGCTCTTCGGTTCCAATGGGTTGATGTGGCTTGAGTCAGATAGGGACGAAGGAAAACGACTCTGGGGAAGGAACAGTTCCAAATGTCATTGACCTAACTGGTGGGCCTTTTGCTTGTCATCGTTTAGCCTTGATATGTCTGGGATGATTAGAAACGTCCTTTTGTGCCCGGTCTATTTAGAGGGAGCAGAAATCAATTTAAAACTTGGGTGTCATCTATTGAAGAGCCCCATGTTCATCATTGAAAGAGCAGGCTGCCAGTCGAACAACAACGGAGGCGCACGATGGCTCAGCAAATCCGAAATCATAGGCCACTTTGAGAATGAAATTCTCATGTCCGTGGGTCATGAATCAATAGTGGCCATTATCTCCTGTCAAAGACCTCATGCTGCGAAGTTAAAACAAAAGTCAAGGCGATCCGCTAAGGATTAGTACAAGTTCTCGAGCCAACCTACTACAACTACTGCTAACAACGACGATTGGGCTGAGCACCAAACAAACGTAGGCACACACTCACACACCAGCACCACCACTGATGATGATCATCATGATCATCATCATCGTGATTGACTTCAAAAGCACAAACAACAATCCATTTCAATCGAGTTCGGTCGGCAAAGTGATCCAATTTTAAAAGGCTCCTGCTGGGACGAGAAAAGTCCCTGAAGCCTTGCGACAACTTCTAGATAGATTGTTTCGAAGCGATAGAGTCCACTTGGTAGGGAAATGTTCATGAAAGAAAGAATAGAAGATGGAAAGTTTTGCCTGAATGAAAGCTAAATTCGCCTTCTTTGGGTTTCTCTAGTTGCTCATAATTGTCAGGGCAATCAAGTTAAGAGCTCAAGGGAAGGCAGAGACCTCGGATTGATTCATTTTCTCTTTCTGTGTATCTCATTCGCTTGGTTCTTGTGTGATTGTTGTTCCTCGTTGTGTAGCAATCACGTGGCTCTGATTTATGAAGGCTCTCTCAAAATTGGATGTAATAATCGATTTGATCTTTTGACCAGCCGAATCTATCATTACCTAAGGAGCTCACCCAACAACGAAGGACCCCTCTCGCCCGTTGGTTGGTCTCCCTCGGATTTCTAATGTGCTTTTCGAGTGCAAATGAATCCCGGGCCTCATTAATCTTTGTTTGACTCGTTTTCCTTTGATGCACCACTCTGTTGTATTCTGGATTTGATGGAACGCCCGAGTTTCCAAGGTCTCCTTGATCGCATTTGGAATGTGTGCAGCCATCCTGTCTGTCAGAATCCGTCTCATTTGCTCTCATTGACACATGCATTATCTTCCAGGATCCGCCGAGTTCGACTTTGGTCGAAGGAAGTGTTGGCGTGGTGTCTTTGGTTTCGGGAGTTGCTTGATGAGCTTCTGGCACCAGGTGCTTCTTCTTCTTCTTCTTCTTCTTCTCATACCTTGTGGTTGTCCGGGTCTTTTTCTTCATCAAATTGATCTCCCATTCACCAGATGACAAGGCCCCACTGGCATGACATTTATTCACGTCCTCCTGGACCTTGATTGGTCGATGTCGATGTTGTCGTCGTTGTTGAGTGTGGAAGCTTAAACCACTCAAACTTGTTGCAAACTTGCCCAACAACGTCTTCAAAGGAACAATTTGTGGCTTGGGGTGGGTTTCGTACCTACCGTACCAGGTATTATTCAAATTGTACAAGTTTTTAACAAACGGAGGTTTGCTCTGTTGGGGTAATTAAAGTGGTTATTCGAGAGCACCGTCTCATTTTTTGCATCCAAATTTGAGACATTCCTGACAAGTGAGTATTTTCCCTCCATATCCTGTATGTACTGAGAGGTACCTAGATGGTAGAGTGTGGAGAGATGGAAAAAAACTTACCTCTTTGTACCACTCTAAAGGAGACCCCAAGGTGTCAGTCAGTCAGTCAGCTTCCCGTGAGCGCACGTGGCATTCACTTCTCCCCTAATTCAGGCTTCATCTCTCTCTTTCTTTCACTCCCTCAGATTCTCAGGTGAGCAACACCTCAAATCATGTACTTGTAACTCACATGGATCAGGGTTCCCATTGAGTTGGTCATTTTGCCAAAGACCAGTAATGAAAGTAAAGCAGAGTTTGCGTGTGGCGACCCTGGGGTCCAAGCTTCCTTGGGTTTTTGAAATATTTCATGTGGTTTTGAAGGGGAAGGTCCAGACTTGTGAGCTGGGGAAAAAACACCCTCCTTGAGGGTATTTAGGGTCTAATTTCATAGGAATTTGTGGTTAGGCATCAAGCATGCGTCTCGTCTACGTACTCTCTGTGTCCCTTCTCCCCAGAGAGCCCGAAAAAAAAGATTATCCAAAGCAAACAATGAAACCAATCCTCAAGCTTCCAATAAGAGCTAAGAATCTCAAGTCATCATCATCACCATCACTATTATTAGTACCATTATCATCATTCCTCGACAGCTTTTTCTTAGCCATTATTGCACATCTTGATTCCATTTTCTCCTCAAATTTTCACGTACGACACGCTTCACGAGATCAAGAGTCGAGACATTCGCGGAGACACGTGCTAAATTTGGCGAATTTGAGGAGAGCTGGAGACTCAATCTTCTCCTTGAAGAAGAAATAACATTAAAACGCCTCATTCCTCTACAGAAAAGAAAGAAAGAGAAAAAAAATCGTGCTAGACTGTTTGTTGTTATGAGTTTGCCCGAGCCTCAGTTGTGCTTAAAGGTGGGCGGTGTCGACTTTGGGAAGTTGGAATGCAAATTTCACGTGAATCATAAATAACTCGCCTAACTGGCAATAATAACACCATATACCGTAATACGTAATTTGGCCAAACTGGTCGTGGTGGCATCAGAGACTGTTTGGTACCTACAGACACTGCCAATGAGCGGAATCTTTTTCTTTCTAAGCCGAGTCGAGCTGGATTCTATGAATATGATTGCGGTTTTTCATTCAGAATGACATGAAGTCAATTGGCTCGTGTTCTCACTTGGACTCGGGGCCGTCATCATTATTATCGTTAACATTATCAACTCTGCTTCGTGGGTGCCATAACATCATTGTCAGTTGGCTTCATTGAAGGATGGATGTCTCTGAAAATGTTGGGCGAGATTCGTTTCGCCGTTCTAGTGACACAATCGCACAATGAAATGTTGAATTGGACCTTTTTGTTTTAAGATTTTTTAATTTCCGAATGTTTGACGTTATCTGAGCGCGATCAGAGTCGTGAGGAATGCATAAATTCTGTGTAACGATTATTACTACTGGAGGGCTTTTTTCATCTACTTTTTACGTTTTTTGGCTTGCCAACCAAACCTTCTAAGAAAGTGATGAGCCAAGGGGTGTTAGTACTATAATTACGCTTTGGTTTTCAAATCAATGTCACACCATTCAAGCAATTTCAGTCTTGACCCCTTACCCCAAAGAATATCCCATTGTCTCGGTGTGACATTCCAAAGAGTGACAGTTTGCACCCGAAACAAAGGCCATCTTTTGAAAGACTTCATAACGTTCCTCCAATCCTTAACAAAGACGTGTGAACGGAACAAAGATCTCCTTGAATATTGCTTAAACGTCTGTCTGCTCACGTCTTTGGGTAACTGAATCTGAAAGCAAGACTCACCAAGTGCACAATTAAACCACCCCGGCATACGTAGAACCCCGTCATTAGTACGGCTCAATTTTGACACATCAATAAATATGTGAACCACGATATTTCTCAATTATCCCTTTCCCTTCAAAAATGCTAATTTCCCCCTTCCTCCTCCAGTATGTATATGTTCCATCCTTCAGATCCTGCTTGGCACCAGTACTCAGTGCTCAATGCTCGGGAGCAGGAAGATCATCATCATGAGCAAGATCATCAATAATAAGCAGCAGTAGTAGTGGTGTGCGTGGTAGGGTTGGGTTGTGGTATGGTATGAAAACCCCCATAAATGCACACAAATCATTACACAGCTCGTGTTGTTGTACCATAATTCAACTAAAAATCCATTACTCCACTTGGCTCATTTAAGCGCACGAGGCGGATTTTTTGAGGCTCTTGGTGGCGGTGAAACATCATTGGGAAGTATGTACTCATATGGGGTATAGACAATGGATTGGTTGAGTCTCTTGATTTTTGAATGCATTTCAATGAGCGTGTTTCTTGCATTGATTTCACTTGGCGTTCCTTGGGATCAATGTTGGCTTACCGGCTTGCACCTTTTTCAGAGGGTCGGGATTGTGGGTTAATTGTGGAGATTGGATAAATATTCTTCCACTTCCCCCCTGTACATCTACGAGCTCAGAAACGATCTATTTAGCATTAAGGATAACCCGAATACCAGGATCAAGCTATTAATTACAATTGCTTGTTGGGGAGACCTCTCCGACATTGATTTCCCGAAGGGTTGCCAATACTCCCTACAAACCACTTCCGAAATTTCGAGAGAAATCGTCATTGATATTGAATATTTTTAGGATTATAGGAGAACAGGAATTTTTAAAAAGATGTTTTTTTGAAAGGCCAAATGAGGGAGGGCATTGCTTTGGGAGTAACCCTGGACTACGGAAAAGCTTGGAAGGCTCACTTGATGCATTTCTGGCTTGGTTGATTAATGGAGAAACTCGGTTATTGGTCCTCAACTAATGACTTTCACCCAAATGTAGTAATTTCTGAATAAATGATCAAAGATATTCGGAGAACGATGATGTTAGACCAGAGTGCTATACTTATCCGAATGCCATTCAGGCACTCTAATATACACTGTTAACCAACAGGGTGAACTACAAGCGATTCCTCAGAAATGCCACATCTCTAAAGCAAAATGTTCAATTCATATGCAAAAAGAAGATGCCTCAAAATTACTTACCATGTTTTTTTAGCGCAAGCTTGTCTATTTATCTTTGAATCACCCTATAAAGTCGACTTCGAAGTTCTTTATGTACGTAAGTAGGCTGACTGACCCATCAATTTGGCCATTCCATCTCGATTAATAATTGTTTCGACAGGATATCGGCATCAGAAACACAAGGCAATACACAATGTCGACACTCGTACTTTTTCCTCTTCTTTTTCAATTCATATGCCTTGAACTCGATCTCGTTCTTTGTTTTTTTTTTCTCCGACTTCAAATTGCTCTTCCACCCCTAAAGCACCACCCTTCGAAATAAAATACAAAAAGAGAGCCGAAGTTTTGTCATTAAAAAAGTTAGTCCGTTTTATTCGTGTGTCCGTGACAAACCTTTAATCAAGGACAATGGAGGAGGAGAGAGAACAGAGCCGAGGTGAATATTATTGCACAAAAATTGGATTAGCCCCAAGTTTTAAGGGGGAACTTTCCACATTTGGTGTAATCCTGCAATTGTCCAACACTTCTATCTTCCCAGTTGTAATATGTGGTGTATGTATTGTAGTGCTGAAGGAACATATCAAGTCGTGAACGTGAAGCAGCCCTCAGATTTTGAACTGAAACAGACTCACACGAAACTTTGGCCTTCATTTACTCCGCTTTTGCCGTCGAGATGGAGAACTAGTCATTCCCCTGATGAGTCCCACTGCTTAAAAGTGAGTGTCCTATCCACTTCATTCATTCTCTTTTATAAAAAAAATTGACCTTTCTGAATAAGATGACCGTGTTTAATGGACTTGGTTTAGAAATGACTTTTGAGATTTGTTGTGGGTAATTGAGGAATGGAGGCTGTCTTTGGACAGTGGATTTGATCTCTGCAGAGATTTTGACTGATCTCAAAGTCTGAGCAAATGAGTTTCGAGTTTTGCACCGTACCGCACACAACATGAAACTTATTCATCCCGACTTTAAACAACAACAATGTTGGCGTCAAATAATAAGGCTAAAAACTTTGTAGTTGGCATTTAAAACTTTCAATTAGAAAAGTTAAATTTAGAGGACCAAAAAAGTGCCTGAGATGTGTTTGTTTCTTATCTCGATCCCGTCGAGATTGCTCACCTCGCCATTCAATACTGATTTGATTTCAAGAACACCTTTGAACATGGCTTCTTGAATAGACTTGTCCGAATTTCTTATCTAGATTTCCAATCCGATTTCACAACAACCCTTTTCTCACTTCTAGTTTTATCTGTCTTGGCGATATAAGAACTCCAACTACTTTTCCTACTGCTGCTTGATGGAAGTAGCTAAACAGTAGTTTGAATATATCTTGGAGGGAGGAGAATAAAAAGGTGATTAATTGAGCTCCTTTTGAAAATCCTCTTTTCATTATGTCAAGAAAGTGCCTCGTCACCGGCCAGAAAATAAACTGCCTATTGGTCAGTTGTTTGTTTATTGTCCATTATTCAGAAGTGGCAACCAAAGAGAGAGAGAGAGATGGCTTCGAACCGACACTTTCTTCCAAGGAGGCGATATACTCGGCTTAAAGAGACCAAGCTGAAAACCAGTTGATCAAAACTTGGACGCAAAACCGTCCAGGTTATATTTAACTAACAAATCATTTTGTGCTCCGAGTTTACTTTAAACAGTTTGTAGAGCTACAGGAACAATATTTAGAAGTTCAGGTATGGTTTCTATAATGGTTCTCAGCACAGTTCTTAAAAACCAGTGTTCGAGGCGATTTTCTCAGATTGTTATTAGGATGAATTCTACTTTTCAGATTGTAATTAGGGAATGAATTGACAAAAGAGGAGGGCTTTTTTCCGTCTCCCTAGTATTGTTGACTGGCAGTGTGTGCAGGTTGTACGACAAGGAGATTGGAGTAGTATGCCGTTTCATTGTGCTTCCATTATAGGGAATGAAAAGGAAATCTGTCTGATAAGCAAAATGGCATCCTTGAGCCCAGAATGACAGGAAAATTGTCATTAGCAAATCCTCGACAAGCTGTCCATGATACAAACAAGACGAGGAGGCCTTCGAAGTTGCTCTTAAAAAATCCCCTTTGCTCATTCCATATCAGATTCAATGGGACAATGAGCGAAATCGTTTTGGCCACACTGACTCGTGAAAGAGTTTGTTAGCTTATTTTTGGCCCCAATAACGCTTGGTTGGGAAAGAATGTTGATGTCTGAATTGGGGTCAGGTCTGAGACCAAAGAACCATCGGGTAAGAATGAGCAAAAATCTGGGGAATGCCACTTTAATCGCTCAAAAAAATGCCCGACTTTGACCAAATTGCCCTCGAGTCTTTTTCCCTCGATGGAACTTTGAACGTACGGAAAGAAGAAAAAGTCCGGCAAAAATGTGTTTAATTGCATCCGAGATTGCTTCAGAAATGGTCTTTCAAAACAGTTCTCAATATTTGAGAGCAATGCTCCTCTTTTTCTATTCCATTTTTACTTGGGAGAACCTAACTCGGAGGAAAAAGAACCCTGTTGGGCTCCTTTATTGGTATTCAATGACCCGCAAAGTGTAAATTATCTCGCGTGAATAATCCTCCAAAATTTTTATTGCCCACTGAGTCGCCTGAATTCCTTGAAGCCAACTTGGAGAACATCCACCATGATGAAGGCGGAGTGCTTTAGAATCCCACCAAGAGATCTCTAATCCCATCAGGGGCCTCCTCCAGGTGAAGGGATGAATTCTGATATTTTGGGTCAAAATTGGGTGTTGTGTTGCCCCGATGGAGCCTCAATTAACAGCATGAATTTTTGAATGGTTTCCAATACCAATCACCCCTAACGCTCTCGGTTTCATCGTTCTCGAACTGTTGCCCTCATCATGGTTATTATTATTGAGCCCTTCAAAACACACACAGACAGTCTGGTGCTCAAAGACACAGAGACAGAGAGGTCAGCTCGGTGGGAAAATTCGTTGAGATCTGATGCACATGAATTTTAAGAAAGGTCAAGAAAAATGTGGCTTTTATCCCTTTCCTACTTAGCTCGCAGCTTCAATCACTCTCATAGACATGAAAATAGGTTGGAAACTCGGAAGTTGTTCGTTATGTACAATCAAAATGGGATGGGAGATGAGTATGTCACAACATAAAGATGACATTAATGAAAACAAACTTATGTATTGTTGTCGCTCTTGAGTAGCAATTTCAAATCATGCTTAGATCGTACCTTGTATCAATATAGCTATTGTTGATGTTGTTTCCGTTCTAAAATTTGGTCTATGTCTGCAAGGTATGTTCTCTATCGAAAGTATCTGCGTACAGACCCTCGAGAAAGGGGTTGAAAGTGCCCTCAATGCAGTGGCGTTCTTGATCTTTTATGGGGGCAATTTTCAATAATGGATCTCCTCTCTCCTTGCTCAAGGTACAGCCCAATTGCACTGCCAGAAAAAAAATAGATCTCCTTTGAGAAAAAAATAACTTTCTCTCCAATCAAACATGTAAAACGGCGTTGGACTGGAAAGCCGAATTTATGGAGTAAATCCCGTTTGGAGAGCTCCATAAACCCGTTTCCTGAGTCTAAGTTATTGGTTGAGCTGACCATTATCATAATGCACAAATAAAAGGACTCAATATGTGAGTACATGGACAGGTCCAATAGTGAAAATGTACATCCTGTCAAACGTCCTCACGCATTCAAAGGATATTTGGTCAAGTTCCCTCTTTTGAGCCAATAGTAGCATGTAGTGAGGACAAGCATTTCACTGTCCAATTCAGCCAGAATCTGGTCAATATTTCCAAATGATTGAGCAATTTTTGTTGGGATTGACATCTCTCCTGTTGTGTTGCCTCAATGGAACTGTCCCATAAATCGTCATACTTGATTAGGTTCTGTGACTCTGAAAAATGAGATGAGAAGTAAGGATTTGAGGGAGCTTGGAATTCCGCAGATTGACGGTCAATGCTAATCGTGTTTGCACTTGTGACTCCTCTCATTAATTTTCGACTCACAACTGCCATCCCGGGTCAGACTTAATCTCATCACACGTGGAACTGAACCACCACATATGACACACAGATACCTTATAATGTCGGTAGAAGGTAGATGATGCTTCTCCACACGAATCATACCTCTTGAACTATCAAGAAGTCAGGCCGTTGTTGAAGTTGTTGTTCGCCTTCTTCGCCGAAGACGAGGTCATAATTTAACCCAAAGTCCCTGGAGGCTGAATAACGAATGCCATGTAATTCATGCAAAAGATGCATGCAAGTAAAAGTGATGGAATGCTGTTGTCTCTCACTGTATTGGTGAAAGAGGCCCTCACTGGCTAAGAAATGTTTCCAGAGGTGGGTCGTTGAATAACTGGTTTGAGACGACTCTCGTCTGAGTAAATCCACCCCGGAGGTCAGATAACAATTCTCCCTGATCATAATCCTCCAAGTTATGGACAAAAGTTCAAGAAGTAGAATGGAAGTACACAAGGGGAAAAAAATCATCCCCATTTTTGGCAATTCCCGATGCGAAAGTTTTGCCTCAAATTTGAAAAATGAACTCTTCGAGTGAAAATGCGTCAACGGGGTCATTTTGTGCCATAGCTTATTATCATGCCAAGGATTCACTTCTTGCCTGAGGGAAAAACAATCTTGCCTCCAAAACGCCAAACCAGACTTTGAGAGGCTTCTATACAACCCAATGCCAGATTAGCCTCGTTATTTTGCTTAGTCAAGATCCAACGCGCTTTAGCTAAGAATTCGGCGATGCAAAAACTGGTATTGGATTGCTTAATTAACGTTCTTGTGACCTTTGAGGCAATTTCATCAAGATGGCAACCCTGATCGCCAAGATTCTCTTAGTGTCGTCGTTCAGGGGAAACAAGCAAGATTATTTTGACACGCGCCAATTTGGAAATTTGAATCCAACCGTCTGCCACACACACAGACACACAGAGCCTTGGAATTCTCCTCCAACCCCAAATTATGCAAATGAATCCATCCGATCTCGATTGTGTTCTCCTCGACCTGAAGAAGCCAAAATGGTAAACACACACATACAGTACATTCTTCCACACGTGTGGCTGATAAACGCTCTTGACGCACATAAACACCGAAAAGTGTCAATATGTCTGCAGTGTCTGTATTCTTTTGACGAATGTGTTGGAACTTGCGACTACTTTATCGCCAAACAAGGATTTTGAAGGACTCTAGAGAGGCTTTTTTAGTCTGAGCCGGTTGGTTTGCTCCACATTTTTGCTCAAGTGGACAGGCATGCAATTAACAGACATTTTAAAAGCAATAAAACGAACAGAAGAATATCTCCAAATGACACTTATTCCTCGTGTCTGAGACAAAAACCCGAGTCCTCCCTGAAGACACGGATTTATGGCCAGGTCTGCTCAGAATGGTTCTTGAGTGGCTGGGCTACCCATGCAATTCTTGGCATCATTTCCCCACCAATCTGCATTATTACCTTTTGTTATGATTGTTTTGAAGTAGCTAGTATTTAACCAACAGTCAAGAGAAAGTCCCATCAGCATAACGTCAAACTATTCGGTTCAATGGTTATGAACTCTCCTCTCCATTGAGATGTTTCTTTTGCGCCATGACCAAGGATAATTAAGTTAAGAGAAGGAATTGTTCAGACTACGCCAACAAGAGCTCAAGTATTTTCCCATTTAATCCCATTCTTTTAGCCATTGGAAATAAATGTGTCCAAATTATTCCATGAAATTGCCTCTCGAAGAGCCTGTTTTGGCCTCTCCTTCCAGCTTCACTCCTTCAGATCAACCAACGAGCAAACGACGGGGAAAAGTACAGTCCACAAACACACTTACTCACATAACAAATACAAGATCCGAGGGAGCCAGCCTACCACTTCATGGGACTGCCTTGGGTCGAAGGGGGGGATAATTCACAGAAAATGTGGAAATATTTGCATGAAAATTGCCCATTCGTGCGTTCCTCGGGATAATGGCATCTCCGGAAAGGCAGCCAATTACAAATAAACATGTTTGAATCTTCGACGTGTCCCTTCTTTCCATGAGCTAAACGGGCACGATCACCAAATCACGAAGGCACATCTTGATCATTATTAGGCTCTAGACGGAATTACTACTATTAAGATCCACCTACATATGGATGTAAACTTTCAATCTTGGTCAGGAATGGGTCTTCGTAGTGAAGCCCCTACTACTGTACAATGGTTTTTTTTTAATCAGATCAAACGATATGAGGCTGTGATGAAAGAAAGCGCTCGTTCGTTCCCGGTTGTTTGAAGAAGCAAATAGCCCTGAAGGGTGTCCCAATGGGAATGAATTCTGATTTGAATGGAGCACTGCAACCACCACGATTCGAATAACGTAAGTTTGCTTGCGGAAGCAATCGCGAGTTAATTTCACAGAGGATTTTCTCTAATTTGAAACGCCCTGTCCTTTCGCCATTCCTCTCCATGACAAATCTAATGTGAACGAGACAATGGCTTTGATGAGAACGATGATGCATTCAAAACAAAATTTCGCATTCCATTTTTCTTTCGTTCCCTTAGGATTCTACATGGGACTAAATGTGTTGTAAGATGGCTTTATCGGAATGGGATTGATCAATGGTTCGAGGGAATTTCGAACTCGCACAAAAAGCTCGTCGTCCAGATAGGATTTGAGTTGGTGGAATGCGTGAAATTATAAATTTTTGGGGCTCAATCCCGAACTCAAGGTCACACGATGACCGGATCAGAAACCAACCGTATTGTTTGACAAAAGCAGCTTGGAACAACGATCGAAAGGCAGGAAGGAGGTTGTGCCACACACGAAAAAAAAGATGCTCTAACGACCAAAGCAGGTGTGAGCATTATTTTTATTTCGTCTCTCCAAGCTTCTGGTTTGTGCATCCAAGATGGCTATCAGGCCAACGTCATGGGCTCATTAGTAAATACTGATCTCGAACCACGATTCCAAGCCTTTGTCAGAAACGAGAAAAGAAACAACTGATAAAAGTCACACTTTGCATGAAATCCAAGGAGTTGGAAGCACGAGCGCCAAGATTGCCTCGGAATTTGAGATCTTTATAAGAATTTCTGTCCCGACACCGTGGCATTAGAAAAAAACATCACCCCGAGTGTGCGTAGGTTCTCAATCTGTGACATTACATCAAGCTCGGGTAAAATTAGTGTCAGAATTTCTCAAGAAAAATTGCACATTCCAGGGCAAAAAGGCAGGTATTTACCTGGAAACCTCCATCATGACATCTTGCCACCTTGAAGGCATTTGACCTGCTGAACTGACTAGTACGAACTAAGTAAGATCGTGTGTTGCCGTGAAGCAAGCTCCTTCAATGTCCACAGATGTGAGGATTACAGGGTAGCAGATGATCACAGACGTGAATGGATAGGTTAAATAAATGTGTGTCAATATGTTGTCCATGGGCCAATTTGGAATTGCCGTTTGATGACCGAGTTTAGTTGGTTTATGATCTTAATCTAGGTCCTGATTTTTTTTGTGGCCCAGGGTGGCATTGTTGTGTTCTTTTTCGTTAGTGCTGGGCCATGTTGTGATCCTTTGTGACCAGGTGATGTGGCTTTGGGCATTTTTGGACTGTCGTAAAATGTGTAATTAAATCAAAAATAATTAGCAAGCCATAGTAAACCATTGAAGAGTAATTGCATTCTCTGAAGATTCGTTGAACTTTCCAGCCGTTGACGAGCCTTTCGAATGCGCATTCTCGAGACGATGTAATAATAACAGCTTTTAAGACTAAAGAGAGAGAGAGATGCTTTTGAGGGAAATTAGATTTAAATATTGCCCTTGTGGCTCATGAATTGGGGGTTGATAAATCGTGGGCGAAAGTACCTGTTTAACGGCAAAACATCGAGACCCGTTTCAGTCCTCACCTTTGATGAGGATCCTCGAAGCTCAATTTACAATGCAAATTCGAGCCTTATTTAAAACTATTTGCAGATAGAATTCATCTGGAACATAAATTCGAGCAAAATGGGATTTTTATTTTCCCATTATTCTCACCTCTCATGCCTGCTTGGCATCATGCATGCATGATAGGCTCTTAAAATTATGGGGTCAGTCATCAGGTCAAAGTCATTTACTTCGTAATGCCTCCACAGCTCTGCTTCCTTCATAGCAAGCAAAAAATGATAAATTTTTATTTTAATTTCTGGGTATTTAGGTAATTTCAGGCATCTTCTCTTCTTCTTCTCCTTGAAGTCTCCCTGCCCAACCAGCCCGAATCGCCCAAGCCCAACTGCCCGGTCCCATCTTACTTGGCCGAGGGCAAGGGACGCCTAGTGATTAGCATACTTAAACTCATAATGGGGGTTGTTTGGTCAGAAACTGTAATTGGAGTTCAGTTTTATCTGTTCTTTATCTTTGAGGCTGGCTTTTCAAGCCTCAGTTATGGCTGAGAAAGAGCTATGGTCCCATTGTTTTGAAAATTGCATAACCACGTGAGTTATTGCTTGCAATTGTTTCAGCAGAAATAAATGAGGCAACGTAATCTTTCGTGGCAGCATCACTCGGAACGCCATGTTCTTTTAGTGAAGTGAACAGCTTCCTTGGCAAAATTGGACGAAAGGCCATAAGATTGCGGAAAGGAACATATCACAAAATAAAAAGCCCATTTCCGTTCCCACTAATGCCGTTTACTCATCTATTTGTTACTTTTTCTTCACTGGGCGACTATAGGGCATTAGTTCATTGCTCAGGACGATGTTGGCCAATTTTTTTATCCCCCCAAACGACCTAAGAATGCTTTTTGAGACAGAGATCGAGGAGAGACACAAGCAGACAGAAAGAGAGCTTACGCCCAAAAAAATAAAGAAGAAGAAGCACCAGTTATAAAAGAGGCAATAACATTTGAAGTAATAGACAATTAGAGATACTTGAAGAGATTTGGCCCGTCTTTGGGCCTCTGTGGTTCGATGGGTCCTTTTCACTAGCAAAATCAGAATCAGGTTTTTCTCTACTTTTTGTCTTGATCTTTGATTCGCTTTTGAACAAGGGTCACGTTGAGCATTATTACGATAATACTTCAAGTAGGAAACTCGTAAGCTCAAACAAATGTAGAATATGATTTTTTGAGTGAAATCCGGACTTTTTTTCTGCCTCTGGACTAAGAAAGAACAATCCCATTTTTCACCTAGGGTCATACTATCAAAAATCCTTAATGGTCGTTTAAAGGACATGGGTCTCTAACTCCCAGAAATGGGCCAACACACGCAGCTTTGGAGTCGTTCTCTATGATGTGCTAGGGCGGCCATTAAAAATTGTAGCTTTTTGATAACCCTCCAGAAATGGCCGGGGTCTCTTTCTTTTTTCTTTCTCTCTCTTTCTCTCTCTCCCTTCAGTAATCATGAGGACATTCCCATCCAAATATAGCTACGTACATGAGTAATTCACTTCATACAGAGAGAAGTGCGCCCTGTCAGCGGGGGTAAAGGCGTCAATTCGGGTTAAAAGAAAATAGCTAATCATAATGATTGGGTGTGAATCCGGTTCAGCCCATGAACTCAAACAGGCGTTCCTCAAAGTAGCCGAAATTCCAAGAAAAAAGGGAGAGTGAGATTACATGTCAACCTGGTAATTATTGTCTCGGTGAATAAGTCCCCATTGATCCTTGGGGTCCATTTTACTTCTCCTTATTGACTTCCATACCAACTCCACCCAAGAAAAGAAATAATATTTCCACCGCATGTTTGTTGCGCACCACATCTTCAAGTTGAAATAGGCTTCTCTAGATTAGATCTCATACCTGTATGAACCTGGGTCATTTCCACTTGTTCCAACCAAACATGGTCCAAGGACCCTTGGTAAGAGGCTGGTTCTCTCCGTGTTCCTTTATTTGTGTTAATGAGTGGTCGTCAAGAGACTGGCACAAGGGCTGATTTATGATCAGCGATTAGCTTGAACCAACAGGGACTCGTCATAAAAACCAACTGATTCGGGCTTTTATTTGTGTTCTCGGACATGACACGTGACACATTTGGAACAGCAAACCTACCCGGGATTGTAACTTGAAACTGGAGCGTAAATCCAAGAAGTAGAAACGCACACGTGAAGAGGATCCTAATCTAGATCCATTGGTTACAATTCTCAGTAGAATTGAACAAATAATCGACCGTTTACCCTCGACGACATATTGAAAGCGAATTTTCTCTCGTCCGCCCACCCCTCTTCTTTTACTGTAGATCCTGCTCGGTCTTCAACTTGTTCCTCCTCTTGTTTTCTTGTAAAAATGCAATAACTGTCAGCTGGAAATTGGTGTAAACTATTTTTATTGCTGCGTCACACCTTCAATATTGATACTTTGAACTTTTATTCTCTGGCAGTAATTCACGTGAAAAGGAGACAGAAGGGTGTTTGCCGTTCGCTCCAGAGAAACGAAAATGCCTTCATGAATGACACTAAAAGAAACTTCGCACCTCCTCCCTTTACTCCATTGCTTCCCAAGATTACTTCTTTGTTTCAGTAACGTTGAAATCCATTACCTTTATATAATGAGCCACCTCGAATCACTGAGCAACCCGATATAACTTTTGTTACCCAGATCTCGTTGAACTTGCATGTTTTGAGTTTGCTTCGTGTGCACCTTTCACTGTAAGCTTATCTTATTTCAAAGTACGCGGCGAAACCGGTGGTTAGGGTAGAATGGAGGAGATGACGAGATCTCTGGCCCACAACCAACGGTATTGAAAACAATGGGCAACAATAGAGATAAAGCAGGATATGGATGAGAAAAAGTTTTTTGGTCATTCATACTCCCAAATGCTCCCCATCCATCCCCACTTGACGAAAGTGACGGGGAAGCATGTAAAAAAGCCCTGACGAGATTCCATGAAATCTTGTTGAATATGGACGGCCATGTATTTATTGTAAGTCCTTTCTAGTTTGAAATCCTTTCCTTTCAAATGCTTCCAGAGATGCTCCAATATCATATCTAACCAGAATCTCTCACAAGACATCCTAAACAAATTACTAAAAAAAAATTTTTTAAATTAATCTCTAGAACAGAGGTTTCATGATTTCAATATGAATAATTCCGAAAAAAATCACCAAAAACTTGATCAAGACATGAATGTTCCTCTCAGTACTTTCTTAAGGTGTATCCATTTCTGGAAATGTTGTGGAATTTACCACGCATGTATTGAGTGCATCGAAGGATCGGCTTTGATCCCTTCTTTTTTCCTCTATTTTACATATATCTAGAGATGAATAGATACAAATAGATTTGTGTAGGGGGTATTTTTCCTCCTGTCCGAGATAGGTTGGCCCGGAATAAATAAGCATTTGATTGAATTAGATGCGCTACCTCCACTCTCTCAACGGTCCATCGAGTGAAAGAAAGACAAGATTTTAACATTTCATCACCCGTATAACTCTATTCTAAAAAACACCAATATACTGTTTAAGATCATCAAATTTCCAGCGAGCTCAAATCAAGCCACAGTACTCATGTCTGGTCTGATTTTTGTTGGTACGATGTTGGAGGGGGTTTGCTATGAGATTGTGTCCCGAGGCCAAAGCCGACATCAAATTAACATCCACTATTACGAATTCGATTTTTATGAGTGTCAATCTGACAGTGACGAGAGAGGAGCCCACAATTTGTAAGTCCTCGTTCTGGCAGGAACCCCGCGACAAAACAGTGACAAGAACTTGGAAATGTGGCATTTAGGCTCACATTTTGGCACTCACTTGACGAGAAGAAACAAGTCATGCCCTCTCTGTTCTCTATCCACTTTTTTCTGTTATGAATCACGGGCCAAATCTTATGAGTAGGGGATGGATGGATGGATGGTATACCCTCTGTATTACCACAATATCCCATTATTGAGTGCGTGTGTGTTGGTAGGCTTTGGGTGCGAGGAGTCTAATTTGCCTGTCCATTCAAGCAGAGTCCAAGTCCCTTTCATTTTCCCCCTCTCCTTTCAAAATCAGATCTGACTTCCAAAATATGAATTCAGGTTGGAATTTGGAACTGCCACCGCCGTTGCTGCTTCTGTCGATTGAGCGTTGGTTCCTTCTTTCGATTGTATCCTTTCAAGCCCGTGCAGTATTTTCAAATTTAATTCTACTCTAATCGGGATACTCAAGACAAGAAATTATATTGAAGGATGAGGCATAACACTTGCACTAATATTTTGAAAGCAATGGGTAAAGGTGAATTTTCCAAATAGAAAAGGGTTAAAGAAGCGCATATCCTTCGATGTCCAAGTGGGTTGGGTCTCATTCCCTCTGCTTCTACTTTTTTTCTTCTCCTTCATCGTCTTGTTCCCAGTTCTTGGCTCTGAGGAAATTGCCATTCAAGCATGGCTAACAAAAGAGAAATTGAAAATTGAAAAGAAGTTGTTGAAAATTCAGAAGCTTTTTCCAATCTAAGTTGCTTTCAAAAAAGTTTTGGGCTCTTTGGCCCTCTTTCTCTTTCTCCTTCTGTACGTATAAGGGTTGGAAAAAGAGGAAATCCCCTACTTTACCGGGAGAGAGAAAAAGAAAGCAAAAGAAAACTATTTTCAAACATTCAATCATATTTCATTTGAGAAGAAGTTGCCTCGCGAAGAACCTGACTGCCAAACCATCCATCGACCACAGGGTGTCTATTGAGCTTAAGTGCAATGTTCATATCACGGAAATTAGTAATCCTTTTTATGGGTGTATGAAGACAATGGTGCCCGTTAAGATGTGACTGCCCCAGGTAACAACAATCATTCAATGCCTTTAAGGCACCCTGTTCAGCATCTCAATTTGGGGTCTCTTTATGAGGAAGTGATGTTAGGAAAATAAGATTTCGAAAGAACTTGAAGAGATAAAGCGAGACGTGGAGTGCAAGAAAAGGAATCTGATTGATAAAAAGCTTTTGAAAGAAATTCAATTTGCCTCAAATTTGTTTTATGGGCTTTTGAAAACAGTTCCCTCACTCACTCAGTGCTTTTCTCTTTCTCTCTATCTCTCTTCTGTCTACTGAACGGAAATAATCATGTTTACCGGGATTACAACGAAAAGTCGGAAATCCATTTCGTTCCAAACGCAACCAAATGAGTCCACATTTCCGACTCTATAAAAAAAAATCAAGTGACCTACAACACAGGAAAGTTGGAAAGTCCTTCGGAAACATGGATGGCCCATGTATCAAGTTAAAACTTCCAATTTCATCCACCGGACCCAAAGCTCACTTTTGCTCGCAGGCACTTCTCCTCTCTTTGGGTAGATTATCCTACGCCCATATTGTGTCCAAGTACTGAAACAAATGGTTGGAAATCACACAAAGACATCTCTCGACTTTGATGATGAAGGAAGTTTTTGTTCCATTCCCCTTAAGTGGAGACCGCCATACCATTCTTCGTCGGTTCCTCCATTCCACAATTCTGCATGCATATATATTCAGCTTATTTCATCCGAGAACATTTGTTCTCGAGCACCAGCCACAGATGAACTAGGTAGCTAGTAGAGCAATACCTCTAGCAAGCAGGAGTCTCGGGGAAAAAGGAGTTAAAAAAAGTCGTTTAATGTGAATAATTGATGTTTTGTCTTGAGTTTGAGTTAGTCTCTGCTGCCATCTGCTGAGCCCGCCATTCTCGCGGAGACGAGAGAAACGATGTAGAAGAGTCCCCAGGGCCGACCTCAACCAGCCTCATCCCATAAGACAAACCTAGACCTTGTAATATGCTCGCCACCCTCAGCTGAATGCACTACGTACATATGGAGGTGGTGGATTCCATTGTTCTGTAGTACTGGGAATGGTGGTGGAACAACACTGGAGGAGGAGGAGAAGAAGAAGAAGAAGCGCCCATTTGATAAGAATTTCTCTCCAGAGAGCTTTTATTTTGCTAACAAATTTTTCTACTTTGCTCCCAGGGTCCCTTGGGGGACATGAGAACCAGCTTTATTGCTATCTAATTTGCAGGAATGGCCTTTTTTACTCCCCAGTTCCATGAATCCTTGACAGTACCATCCCGTTAGAGGTCTACAAAAAGAGATCCGCATTCGGAGACAAGTTGGGAGATTTTGACATGGAAAAAGAGAGCACTAACAGAAGAAAGGTATGATTTGTGTATTTTCATTTTTTTTCTCGTTGGTCAAGAGACACAATTTTGATAAGGTTGGGAATTTGAAAGAAAAAAAATGATTGTTTTATCAATGCAAACTCGACTTACTACTAGGATAAATGAAGTATTGATAAAGCTATATTCCAACGTTCCTTGGAACCCAAATTTTTTTTATTCAAAATCCAACTCAATCACAGCGTACGTGACTTTGAAAGCAAATCCAAAAGGACAATGTGTCTCTAAATTTACTCTTCTTCCAATTTTTGACTCCATGTGCGACTGAAAAGGACAAAGAAGATCAGATGAGAGGAGTGATGTCAAATGAAGAGAGAGGAACGAAAGACTGCCATGAGTTTGAAGAGCCTTCCTAGAGAACCTCTCTTGTCTGAATAGCCTTGAGTCTTGGTTGTGCTGGACGGTCGTTTGGCCTTCTCATTATGCAAGCGAGCGTCGTGGCCAAAATTGGCGGAGCACCCGAAAGACCATCCCGTTTTCGGTAAAGTTCGAGCGTGACATGTGCCATAAAGAAGAGGGAAGAAAAGTTTGCATGCATAAAAAATGCTCCACATAGCATCAGGCAAGTAAAACTAACCACTTACTGGAATGATGGTCATAGAGATGGAGTTGTCCTCCAATTTCCATGAACCACTAGGTGTCTGTGCCAAGTTCATCGAACCTGATTGTCTTTGAAATGACTGGTGGGTTACGGACTTACATTGTTCCCTTTGCTTTACAATATCGTAGTACGATGGCTATTACCCAAGATTGGAACCAAGACAAGAACCAGGGAACAAGGAAAAACGGAAGACAGTAGTTGCTCGTCCTCGGTTCTGTCTGGTCGACGTACTTCTGTACATGCTACATACATAGACATACATCTTAGTGGAACGAGAAAGACGAAGAAGTGGCTGTGCATATACTTTCAAGAAATGAGATGGCTTATTGCTTCTTCTCCAAGCTCAAGTTCCTCTATTCCCACACTTTTGCCCACGGAGCATGTTGGTTGGGTTGACCAAAAGCAACCAACCCCCTTCTTCAAGCTCTGGCCCATTGTTGGGACTAATTCCGAGCGAGAAAAGAGGATCCTATTCATGAAGATATCAAGACAGGCCATTATGTGTATGTAGTGCTTCTACGATACTCCACTGAACTACATACATTGAACCATCCATCGCCTGGCATGAAGAAGCACTACTCCCCTTAGTTTATCTCTTGTATCAATCCATCGCTTTTGTTGCTGTTACTTCATTCACATCGCCTTGTCCTACTTCCATCAAAGCCACGAACACTGACGACGACCCAAGAGGTACACTAAACTAATATGGGCTCACTCTCCCGACTCACTCAGACGTACTGCTTATAACTAACTTTGAGCGAGCTCAACGAGAACCGACGAGGATTTAAAGATGACTTGTTAGATTACGGAGCTCATTAGAAGCAAACTAAAATGATTCTTTTCTCTTCAGGAGATTGTGAGTTGTCCAAACACTTGCCCATCACCGACCAGACAGGGCCACCAATGTAAATGTAGCCCCGAGAAATACCCCAGTCTTCATATCTAATATTCCCTTGTTCCATAAAAATGAGGGTAAATCAAGCTTTAGAATCGGATTAATGGTTCATTGATTGTGATGGATTTTGATGTTGGTAGCTGGTCGGGAGTTTTTGTTCATGCCATCGTTACGCAGCATAAACACATTAAACAAGGGAAAACTGACGCATCATGGCCAACTAATATCTATGATATCAATAAATGAGAAGAAATCCAATGGCTTCCAAAGCCCTGACCTAAGTGAGCTCTTTGGCTGCTCAATGAATGATGCTCGTGAACTTTTCTGGAATGGGTTTTGACGGGAAGTGAAGATCAATGCAAAAATATGGATGTTAGTACTAATCATCATAATGGTGGTGGTAGTTGCTGTAATAGTGGTGGTTGTAGTAGTGATGATGATGATGATGAGATCTCTAGGTGCAAAAGTGCCAGTTCACTGTTCTTCATGAAGACAGATCCCACGACGAGATTTGGACGAGAAGAAGTGGATGATGATGATGATGTATAGATTTTCGTTCTGCTTTTTATTGATGATGATTTGTTCCAAGATTGATCTCTTATCACACTCCGAGATGAGAAAACAGTCCAAAAGTGGATCATCTTGTTTTATCTGTGTCTCTCTCCTTCCTCGCCCATATCTGTGCTTTTACGTTGATTCACAGACGTGCCATGACTTTAAATCGTCACAACTCAAACCTTATGGAATCTCTCAAAGTCACATCAAACTAACTTGGGGGGAACTCTTCCTTTGAAGGCTCGTTCCTTATCCTTTATCCCATTTCCAATAACCTCTGAAGAGTCTGTTCCCATATCTGTGGATCGTTCCGCTTTTTAGCTCGATCCCTTCTGGAACACAATGGTAAAAACTCGCCCATGACAATGATTGAGGGTCAGAGCGAGCGTGGTTGAGGGATCAGTTCCAAAAGTATTTACACTACATCAAGCATGCCATGAACCATCTGGACCACGGGACTCGGATGGATCCACTCTCGTTCATTTGCTCGGAATTAACGAGAACTTAATGCCATTTAACTTGGTTTGATGGGGGTCGACACCATTACGGTTGGTGGACTCAAACATCAATGGCTAATTCGACGATCATCTGATTTGCAATTCACGCCAGGAACATTAAATTAAAAGGATTTGCCACATGAGTCCTTACATTTTTCCCCTCTGATTTGCCAAAGCCTCGATGATTTTGGTATGGATTGGAAGTGAAGATTTATGCCGGTTGAATCCCCTCTTTTTTCATGTCCGAGGAATGATGTCCAATGTGTAAATCTCGATGCCTTTGCTCGCCGACAGTCGCCAATAAAGACTGAATTGGGAGGATGCCGATAAATTCCTCTTCTCTCTCCCTCTCATAAAATGGCAAATCTTTGTGTACACGTGATTTGAGCACAAACAACTTCATTACCTCCACTCTGTTCATGTCACAGATTTGCACAAACCCGAGTTCTACTTCGTTGCCTTGGTCAAATCTCTAGCTCAGTTACATCTATGAAATTGGCCCAAGCGTTCGCGGAACATCATGATTTACAAACAATTCTTGTCGATAACATCTTCATGGTAGTCACATAACTCGAAACTCCTCAAGAAATGCCCATATCCAAAGCAGGCACGCACACGCACGCACTCACTGAGCTGTAGATGGGCGAGAGACTCTTGAGTTTGGGTATACCGCCCAAAATCATGGGGAGCTTCTCCTCTTCGTCAAGTTCATTGAGCATTCCTATCCTGCATAGTTAAAACAACTTCATAACACTCGGATTCGGGGTGGTTTCGGGTTGGTTATATAAAAAGACAAAATAACTTGAAAGGACTAAGAGAGTCTGTGCAGTGTTCAATCCCCAAAAAGTGGCACTGGTACATACACGCTTGTCATAACCATTAGGAGATCAAGAGCTTCAAGCCCTCAAATTGTCTCCATTGTCCAAATAGAGAAATCACAATCCATTCAAGCGCACACAAAGACAGCCGTCACAACAGAAAGAACGAGCTGGACGACTTGCCAATTTAAGTGGTCTCAATTATCCTACACAATTCCAAACGAGAGCTCAAGAAGAGCACTTGCCTCGTCTGCATTTTCCGTTTGTATAATTCACCCTTGGATTGGACAGGTGAACCGAGATCTTATCCAAGGCTTGTTCGATCCGTGGGTCATAGAAATAAATTCGGGTTTGTCCCAAGCTTGATCGCATCGTTGGCGAGGTACATATCATCCCTCTGATCAAGCAATAACATTCCCTTTCTGGCTTTGTCAGGGATAAATTACGACCATGCAAATTTGTTGTTATCTCTTCATCGGCGAATCGCCCGGATTTTGGTCCGACATGAATGAAAGAGACGGCAAGAAACATGGTTCTTAAATGGGATTGAATTCGGTTGACAGGGATTTGGGGTGATTCTTTTTTTTCGATTCCAAGTCTGGGCACCATCCAAAAGGCAGTGATGCCACTTCACATAAAACTACCCATAAAATTCACATCCAGCCTTGGATTGTTTCTTGATTTGAAGGGGAGAGTTTGGAACTACGAAAAGTATGGTTTTTGGAAAAGAATAGTGTTCACACATGATTTTGTTGAGGAGAAATTTCTCGATCTTGATTACATCGACAGTATTAGATTGTTTGATAATAAATGCAAACAGTTTCCTAATAAATTCCTCAAACACCATAAAAATGTAAATGCCTCTAAAGAGGACTTGTTCTAGTGTGATGATTTTGGCCCTCGATGATCAGGGTTGCCAAATAGACACGTTTTCCACCTACGTGTACCCACATAATTCAGACCTCGGACTTTTAAGGCATCCAGGGAAACATATTTTTTCTGACAAAATCATTTCGAATTGAAAACAATTGCTCTTAATGGCACCCCTGAGATGCATGTTGAATTATTTTTGCATCTCATTAACAATTCAAAACCGATTTTTGCATAAAACTGAGCCTTTCTTTTCAAATGATCACTAAATATTTACATATTTCGAGCCGATCCCTTTCCAAAGGATTTGCGTCTAAAAGCCAAAGAAATTAACCCATGTCGTGATATATCAAAAACACTTTTGGGACCCTTGATAAAAATCGCATTCTTTCCGCATCGTCCGATTAAATCAGAAACCTCATCTTTTTTCCCTCTCCTCGTTTATTCAATACTTAACGAAAGGTCAAGGCGAACCAAGTCCAATGCACGAAATCGACCTGCCTTTTCAAAATTAGGTTAGATTCAAGTCGGCTATTAAAAATTCCACCCAAAAACCCGAGAAAAAAACTAACATTAATATATGACAAAGATTGCATCATTTATCAACGCGAGCAATGCGAAAAATATTTTTAATGAAAGCTAGGAATGTGTTCTCTTTCCACTTTTCTGTAGCTGCTCAGCTCAGGGTTGCCTATGAAGAACAACGCTGTTCTTCATCGCAGCTGGCAGCTTTTCCAACAGACATTTTGCCCACGAATCGTTCGATTATAAATCAACCATTTTTCTAATACCTTAAATATCGTATTTGAAATGAGTGAAAATGGGCGTCCCTGAGTATCGAGTGGTGAGAGGGGGAAGCCCAAAGGAAATGGCTTCGTCCCCGGTGTTTCCTACATTCACGGTCCTCGAAGACCATTTTTCATAAATGTTCGCTGGTATTTATTTTTGCTCTGCCTTGTGTGACCGGTTTTTCCAATGTCATGAATCCTAGCGTGACCTTCTCGGATCAATGTGAGTCCACAAATAATCATCACCGACCAACTCAACACCAATGATCGACCGGTCAATAACAGATAGTACAACAATCCTGTCTCTCGAACCAAAAGAAGATGTCTTCCCATGGTTAAAGAGAATCAGATAATCTCGTGGTCTGTTACGACAATGAACATATCAATGTTTGTGGTAGCTCTGAAGAACTTCTGAAAGGTCCCGCTAGAGAGGAATTTGCCCCTGTGGTCAAGGAAGAATCCAGCAGGAGCTCAAAGAGCTTGATTTCCAACTTTCGCGCAACGCGACTCCTTGGAAATTCTCTCTTTTTTACCGACCTCCTAAAAGTCGGGTTTTTTGTTCAATTATAGGGACTAGCTCGTTTTTTTCTCTTCCAAAGAGCTGTTATTAGGAAATTATTGGACAGCTGTCTGTCAATTGAAAATAAAACTGGGCAGAAAAATAAGGCAATTGGAAACAAAGAAACGATGAGAACAATTGACCAAAGAGAGCCAGTCGAAACCCAAACCAACAAGGTTTTACTGAACGACATCTCAAATCTCTCTGTATGTATTGAGCTCTCTTTGGCCTGAAGGACAGACCAATGGACTCTTCTTTGTTCATTTCTCATGGGAAGACTATGAAGAAGAAGAAGAATAATGGTGATTTTTCAATTTATGGGAGATTAAATTGTCCAAAAGTTCACTCACTTCTTCCTCAGCGAAGGTGGAATTCCAACCATGATGAACTCCACGGAGCTCGGGGTGACCATCATCAACATGTGGGTTTACTTGCTAAATTCCCGAACATTAATCTCTTTTTTCCAAAGTGAATTATGTGCTCCTCTCTGTGGACGAAATTCCATTAAAACTTTTTCAATTATTTCTCTTGAAATGTTGATCACGACCGAGTTAACGGATGGCTTGTACTCTCGCCGATTCTTCTAATGTTTTAATCGTTCAGCGTACCTTCTTTCGAGATCAAGATTGGCGGTCATCCCTGATAAATTAGCATGAATACTCGGATGAATTCTTTTCCCGAACTTGAGCTTGTACTTTTGGGCAAGGAGACGCGTGGATGGCCACGAAATTAGTTAATTTGGAAATGAATACATCTCCCTCTGTGCTCGGTGATGTCGCCTGCTGAGCGCTTTGAATGGTTCCAGGTCAAAAAGTGACAATTTCTTGGCGGGTGCCAAAACCACCTTGGTTTGAAGGGAAAAACCCGCCACGAAAGAGATCGAACCAATCGAATGAGAACCATAGCTAACTTGAACGTGAAACGGAGGGACATTGAATGGTGTTTGATTCACCTCTTAAAATAGGATTTACGAAAGTGGAGCATGAGGTGGTTGGATTTCAAAAGCATTTGATTTGGCATGAAGGTTGAAAAGGTTTGTTTTGTTTTCATAACCATTGGCATTCGGAGAATATGTTCCAAGGGTTTTTTGGTTGGTGGTGGCTTTCCTGAGTTCAGATTGAATTTCAATTGTTGGGGTGTGATTTCCTGCTGGAGACTCACCCAGAGCCCTTTTCTGAGGAACAACCAGAAAGAAAAAGAGCAATATTTTCTTATTTGCTTCAACAACGAAGTCGTTCAATCCAATTTTATGCGATGAAACGAGAAGAGAACAATTTATATTCAAATCTTGCCTTTCTTCAAATCCCCTCTCAGAACGTTTGTGAACCAGCAACATACAGTACAGTTCAAGACACAAAAGGCAAAAGGATTGAGCCTACTTTTCTTGCGATTTTTTTTTCAAGTCCCTTGATTTTTTAAAAACGATCTTATAATCTTAAAACCAGTTTTCTTTGCATTAACGCATAAATTTCCCCAATTTTGTTACTTTTGCATTCATTCTAGAGATAACCCTTTCGAAAATTATACGAAACAATCACCGAAAATCTGAACGGATAAAAACTCCTACATCTTCAATAAAACATAAACATTAGCACAAAAAATGAAGTCAGTTATACTTGCAGCTTTAATATAAATTTTACCCTAAACTCGTCTGTTTCACCAGACAAACATGGCCGAAAAAATAGTATTTGTAAGAAGGCACCTCTTAGCTCGATATACATAATGTATTCTTCCCAGAACGGCAAAATGGGGTTTATGAAATCCTCAGTGTAGCTGAAAGATTCAGAGCTCAAATCGAAGGGAGACACACACACATATCTACAGACTCACACACAGACACACCATCTCGCACCACGTGCAGCAACTCTCTAAACATTCCGAGAAACAGACGGGAAATCTTTTCATGGAAATTGCCGCTGTTGCTGAGAATATTAGAAAACTATGACTTCAGACCGAGGAGCAGAGTAAAGGATGGAGGAGAGGAAGTCCATCTGGTTTCTGTCGAAGTAGTCGCCAGCCATGCACACCGTGTTCCATCCTTAAGGCCCTCTTCTCGTTTTCTCATTATGCAATACAGATTTGAAGAGGTCCGCTTGTGGATCCTGTAAGGATCTGCAGAGCAATCGAGGACACAAAGCCCCCGGGGAAAAGCAGGATACAAACGTACGGATGCCTTGCTTATTGTGAAGACACAGAGGATTTGATTTATATGTATAAAGTGGTGGGGAGCCTTGTCAATGGACATCGTTCCACGGGATCATGTCTCCTCTTTTCATGAAGTACATGGATCCACCTGAATGGACCAAACATTCAGAATTGGGCACCGCTTTTGAATTGGATGCTCTCAAGGAAAAGGGGCACTGAAATAATCATATGGGTTTTCAGGTCTCCATAATCATTTATTGGGTCCAGATGATATGGGTTGAGGTGTGGAACAAGTGATTCTATCTTTATAGGTGTGGCGATATTTTACAAAGGGAGCAAGAAAGAAATTAACATTTTGATGGTATCCTTGGTTCCACTTGAAGCATCAAATGAGGCACTCGCTCAAATTGATTTTATGGAACAATCGAGTAAAATAAAAAAGCGAGGAGAAGAAAGATAATGGTTGGAGCAAAATTTGATTACACTCGGCAATTGAATGAAATGGTTTGTTTACTCAAGCAAACGAAGTGAGGCATTTTATGACAGATTTTCTCCATACGGAAGCCTAATCGCCGATTCAAGTGGATTGCTCCAAATGGCCAAGCCAATTCTCATCCAGGCAAACGGCCTTTTCATGAAGATTGGCAAAGACTCGTCCTAAAATTTCAAGATTCGCAAGAATCTTCATGAGCCACACATCTGTTTCTAGACATTTGTCATGGTTATCAATCCAACAAAAACAACATATAATTGCTTTTCGGGCCATGAACACCTTCGTAATTTTTGAACGACGAAGCCGTGGATTTCTTGCGACAAAGAGGTGTTTTTTTGGCTTGTCGGCAAGTGTTTGTGTAGTACTGTACAGTTCATATTTGTGTGTGTGTATATGTGAACTGTGCACTATGTTTATGCATGAGGATCCAAAGCATTTTGGGGTGATACATCACAACTTGAGATGAACCATTTTCCCGTCGGGCCGATCGGGCTGATCGAGGCCGCTCCAGTTCTGTCAGTTTTGAATTGATTAATGCATTAAGGGCCCATCATTCTTAGGAGCTATGCATAAATTTACTGTAAAGAGGATAACTAAATTAGTACTGGCACAAGATAATGGCTTGGCTATTTGCCTTTGGTAGAACACAAGAGGAGGAGAAGAAGAAAAAAAACTGGGCCATCATCCATGCATCATCGTAAAAGGGGGGTTTCCATGACGAACCACACAATTTTTTTCGACGTCCCAGGAAATCAACATCGCTCAGAGGTGGTAGAAATAGCACTAATATTATTTACGAGCTAACGTACCTTTGGCCGAGCAAATCTATTTACGTACATCGCTGGGATTATCGTTCACCTTTGAGTTCGAAATCGATGACTCAAGGTTCTTTCGGCTTTTGTCTAAGCTTGAAATGTTTCTTAAGATTAAGTATACCCATGTTGATTGCAACGTATTGAAACTCTCGGTGGATATATCTGTGTGAGCATATATATACCCTCATGACAAATGATCTTGACCTCATCTTCGGGCATTCTAGAAACATTCCCGAAATGTGTTTTACCTTCCTGTGGTAGGCCCGTTGGCCTCGGAGAAGCTTTGGACTAATCATCGAAACCTACCTAGGGAAGGAATTTCTTCTTCCTCCATCCAATGGTCAAAAGACATTAGACTCCAATCAACAGTCGAGCTCATCCTCCTCTCATTCTTCTCCACTTTGTCGGGGATTGTTGCCTCTCGGACACTGTTCGAAAATTCCTTCACACATAAACGACAACTTATTCAACGCAAGAGGCTCCTTTGGAAATCCCTTGGCTTTTTGCCAGTGAAATACTGGTGCAGCCAATCTCGGCGATGAGCGATGGTCCAGTATGGACGGCCGCCGTTCATTACCGAAAATGTAAACAATTATTTCTCATCTTTTAAGCAGATGAATTAAAACTTGAGGAAAAGTAATGATTCAGCGAAGAAATCTGACTCATATATGATCATAGGAGGAGAACATCGCCCTTGCATGGGCCTTTTGTGTCCCTGGAAAGGCAAATTGCTTTTGGAGTGGTTCTTTTACACATTAGATGTCGGAGATTTGTGTTTTTTTAGTTAGGAGGAGGTTGTGTTTTTGAAGGTTTCGCTTGTGATAGAATATGGGCAATGGCCTTATTGATGATTGTGTCATGTCTGAATTATGATAGCTGGCTGGTAAAGACGGAATTTTGTAATTTTCTACCAGGAATTTTGATGACGAGATTTTTCTCAAACACTCTCTCTCGGCCGGGTTGAGCTTTGAGAAACAGAGGCAAAGGCTCGTGAAATATGAGTTATAGGTCTCAAGTTTGGAGCAATCATAACTTGAACAAAACTTCATTGTCAAGGTTGGCCTTGTTTGAAACGAAATAAGCTTCCCATGGCTAAATGAAGTATTTTCCCCCACTATTATCACGGCACGTGGGTTGTTGATCCGAATCTCACTTTTCATTCAGCTGCTTCCAACGCCCGCCAAAGTTGCTTCCAGTCAGATCAGGGAGCCCAAGGGAAATCTCATTTAGTGCCCAAGCTAAGTTTTTTTGAGGCTCTTGAAAATCAGCATGGGTATCGAATATCCCTCGTCTTTCTGTGGCCTTGTTGGGTATATCATTTTGTGACCAGAACGAGAAGTACCAAGACTAGGCCCAAGTTGCTTGAGGATCATCTTCGCATTGCGTTCATCATCATCATTACTTTGAACCTTTAGCTGTTTTCCCTTACACTCTCACTCCCTCACGAAGGACTTGGGAGGATGATGATGCTCAAGGTACACAAACATTTTTCGATCGATAAGTGATGTGTTATTTTGACATTTTGCTTTACTTTTTGACGGATGATGTTTCAAGACCCAGAATCATCGCTCACATTTTTGAATTTTCCTCCCTTCCCGTTCGTTCCCTTTCAAGTCGATATCATCGGAGCGTTCTAGACCCAAAATAATTTGTTCGACTTGTCTTTTGTGAGGAGTAAGTAAGTAAGTAGAGTGTGTTTTTGTTGAAGACTCGGCGAAGTAATCATATTTGGCAAATAGAATGGGATAAAAAGACTTCTTTTGAGACTAAAAACAACAGGTGGAGGAGGCTTGAACTTCATGAGAGAGGACTAATTGAACTTTATTCAATTCGGAAAGCGGCGGGAAGTCTCTGGAGTTCACATATGCATTTGGGACATTAGATGATAACTCCGTTATAATGTCACGCTTTGAACAATTTTGGCTCCATTTAAATCGTCAAATGTCATCTCGTTTCCGAATTTCCCATCTCCCATGACAAATATTTGTCTCCTCATTGCTCGATCTCAGTGTGCCCGCTTTTAATTTAAGTAGATTTAGAACGTGATAAAGGTCCGGAAGTGAAAGCTGTTGTCTTTGTATCATTGTTTTGCGTCATAGAGAGCTTCACGTTGTCAAACTACTTAATAAAGTATAGTACACTATTGTTCTGAAAATAGATAATTTAAAACTGCTCTGATCTAGTTTATCGCATCAGAAGGACCACCTGGTGGATCCGACTTTGGACCCTTATCTTACAAAATATTGGTCATTGTTAGTTATATATTAAGTAAAATGTTAACTGATATCTTTTACCAATCATTTTCAAGTACATGTGGGGCTGGATTTTGAGTTCGATTTTTGACTTAGGTTTGCCATTTTGGTCGTTTAGGGTCAAAAAGCTAAAACAACTAGCCTTCTCAAAAAGGCACGAGACCTAACCTACCAGTAAAATATGGCAACACTGCCAACTTGTATACCTATATTCTTGTTACGTGTTGATATTTAACTCAACAATAAATTTTTGGTGTGATTCCAGTGTAAAGTTGCATTTTGAATGAACAAGTGACGTAAGAGGGTGACAACAATTGTTGCAGACATTATTCTTTTCACACTAATTTGACAAAAAAATAATATTGCAAACGATTTCCAGCCGTTTCCTTGATATACTCTTATCACGCATCAAAATGCAGATTGGTACTAAAATAAAGGTTTTATTTTTTGGCTTACCAGACCATAATTTGTCGTAGGAACTGACGTTCACGGATTATTATTCATATTATTTTTTCAAATTAAGATAAACAAAGATCCAGGCGCTCTTTGTTTGAATTTCGTTCTCCATAAAAGATTCAAAACATTCACCTGTTGATTTGCAATTGTTTTGCGACAACATTTACATTTGAGACTCATTCTTAAAGTATTTTGTTCCTGGTACTCCCTTTTATTTAAAAAGTGCTTTGCAAAAAAATCAAAAGGTGAGACAAACGGAATTTGTGCAGTAGTCTGCCTTTTTCGGCAACAGTGTCTGCAGGGTATTATTGTGTAGAGATTAAATGTTCGTCCCAGTGACACCGAGGGCAACATCCGTTTCAAGTTAAATGAGCTACAATTCCATGGGCAAAAGGGACCTCTTTTGAGCTACCTGAAGTTCGACGTATTACCGTTCTTCTGAGCTTCGGAGAGTCAATTTCTGGCCAACCTTATGCAGCTGCCACAAGCAATTTGATGAGAGTGACCAAATGTTGCTCACTCTAAATGAATTTCTACATAACTAATGTCCAAACGAAGCTGTCCTGTATACTGAATTTGCAAAAAGCAAAACAAATTTACTTTATAGTGATGGGTACCAACCCTTATTGCAAGATTTATGTCTCTCTCTTTTTGAAAAGTCACGTGGTGGAAAGCTTTTTGACCCAAAAATCTAAACAAATGCCAAAATGGCACCTTTAAGCTGAAAAACCGACTGAACTTACATTTCAGCCGTAGACATTTTAGGTGATCACATTTTAAGGCTTTCGCAGAATGGCCACCCTGTGGAAGCTCGCAGAACGCAGATTTCCTCCGTCATTTGGCACGAGGACATCGGAGTTCAAATCAGTCCAAGCAGCTGGTCTTTTATTCCTCCCAAAGCCTCGACACTTGATCAGGTTTTTTCCCAAACGGAATCCATTGGCGACGACCCCTGTTGAATCCACCACCTTCAATCGCCACAACAAGTTTTCAACCCATGAATCAGAACTGGAGGACCACCACCATAATCAAGTTGCCGTTCTGATCAATCCTTTGAAGGAGAAGAAGAACATTTTGTGCTCAGCTTTGAAAATATATACGTTCTCCACTCACCGTTGATACGTTTGGGACAAGTGGAGAGGGAGACACAAAAAAGTAGCCCTGAGTTTTATATTTGTTTAGCATTACTGGGTGAAGAGAAGGTGAAGGAGGTAGTAGTGGTGTTGGTGGTAGCCTCCCATAGCTTGGCAATATTTCGTGGAATAAGTTTGTTTACCAACTGTCAAAACATGTCATTACATGAAAGTATTGTGGGCAAACATAGAAGGATTACATCAATTTAATCCTAGTTTGGAAATTCTTTCTTAGACTCGCCGCTAAATCCTGATAAATGATCTCTGATTAGCCCAAGCAGAATGAGCTTCGGATCTCTTTTTTGGCTTATGTAGTCCAGACTTTGGAGGAGGAGGAGGAGGAGAAGGCGGCTGGAAAAGCTTTCTCACTCAATGAAGAGTTCCTTGTTTACTAGGTTGTTGTATTTTGGCTTTCAGCACAACAATTACTAATCGGATTAAGGGCTGAGTGACCATTCACGCACTCCTAAAGGTATTTATGGGCAACGGTGGGTAAAACTCGACACCAGATGGTCGAGGCATCATGCGAAACCCATTTTTCGGGTGGTTTGCCGGTGCCCTTTGCCTCGGGGTCAAGTCCAGGGGTTCAATTCGTTGGAATCAGGCAATCCGTCCGTGTCTGGATGCCTTTTGTGTGAATATCATGGTAGTGTTCCAAGTGGTTTCGCTTCTCTCTACCCTATGCCCTCTTCTCCTCCTCTTCTAGATGTGTCAATTATGCGGAGTCCATTTTTCCGAAAGGCCCCCAAATTCCTTCATCGTCCAAATTGCACAGATCTGACATCCCTTCGCCTCCGAAGAACGAAAAATCTCGTCGGAAGAAAAAAGGGGAAATTTGCTCCAAGAAAAAAAAACCTGGTTGAGGGCAAAAGGCCACAAACACTGCATATCTGCTGAGAGTAAGAGTCTCGTTCGTTTCACCGCAGTCCCTGATGGGCCCAGGCGCGTCGTGTGTCGGTTCACACCCAACTTTCTCCCGAGGTCGCCGATCCAAATTGGTCCGCAAGTGGCGGTGCGTTCACGGGATCGAGGAGGCTCGCTCGCCCTTGATGCTGCTCGCTTCTGAAGCTCGAGGAAGGGAAGCAAGCCGCTTGACGCGTCCTCAATCCTCGCCCACGGCCATCTTCTGAGAGCAAAGCCAAAGCAAAGAGGGAGAATGGGAGGCGAGACAGCTTACGTTCGTACTGGGAGTAGCGGCTGGCAAGCTGGATGGATGGATGATCGTTGCAATGGTACACAACCATGGTTTTGAAAGTTTGACGTTGCCTTAAGAACACGTTGGCCTTAAACAGTTCCTCTTTTACCTTGCTCTGAGGAAGAGGCGCGAGAGGCGAGGAGAGAGAGAGAGAGAAGACGAAAAAAAAGTTCCCTACTCGTTCTTCGTCTACTACGACTACTATATTTGGATACCCACACGTCTCGTGGACGAGCTCCTACAAGGACCACTCACACCAACAAACCCAAACATTAGTGCAACCCAAGAACGGTGAAACTACGGGAATTGTGAAAAGTGTTGACTGACATTCACCCCTATCGTCTATGCATCAAGAAATCAGCAACATTTCAGAGTGATTGTTTAGACACTTGATCGGCTTCCATGGAAAACTCCAGCTTTTGAAGAGAGCTTTCTTCGAACCTTGTTCTCATACGACGTGAGGAAACGTTGAACAGTGATTTTATTCTCGTTGTGTTGCTTATACCACCATACTAAAACCATTGGGATTCGCCAAATTCACAAACAGACGCTCATCATTTGAAACGTTAACCCATTAAGCAGCTGCTCATTCTTGGTAAGTGCCCACCTCTTCAACATTCGAAACCGAATGCCATCACCCAAAAGAGATGTTTGCAAAGGAATCTAACCTTTCCAAACAAGACGCATTACGCCTTAAAATCACATATATTTCTTGATGAAATAACTAGTCATGTCACTGAAAAATTATCAAGGGGTCCTTCAAGGCAAGAGTATGGGATCCGGAATTTGAAAAGTTTACCGATATGTGGAGAATTGTAATATCTGCTATCGTTTCTATAGAAAAATAGTGTTGTTCACAAACAATATGGCGCTAAATCGAAAAATCAGAGGACAAACATAAATTGGTATACTCTACGCAGTCTTTCTCTTTTCCGCACCCCTCGAAAATTATTCAGTTCTACATGAAGGAGTCTACGCGGATTAACGTAACTAGCATTAAGTATTTTCCAACGGACGACAACTCAGAATTGGAGCTCGAAACGAGGGGGAAATCGACAAGTTTCAAGTGTTTTCATTAGATGAAAAGAAAATAGAGTTAGTTCTCATGATGAGTTGCTAGCTAATTAAACAAGGATTCTGTTGATTGTCGCGAGTAGTGAATAGAGAGTGAAAGTAGGGCCCCATTGGGAGTTGAAGAGAAAGCAAACAATGTCAAGACCTTGTTTACCGTCAACGACTCGTTCCTTTAATTGTCCAAAGCTCTTCATTTCTCTTGTTCAAGGAGGTTTCCAGAGAGTCATGCTGACAATCTGTTCCTTATAATTGGCCGACCTGATTGAAAATGAATAGAAAAATGGGTGAGCAATCACGCACTTCTCATGCAACATGTCAAACATTGGAATGACAGAAACCAACACTTGGCTTTGGAGTAATTATCTTGCTATTTATGTATTTTTATCAATAAGTCCTATTTGAGCACCCATTCGGAGGGACGATCTGAGGGGGATCTCAATCCGATGCAAAATCCAACGCTTTTGGACAGTAAAGCAATTTGCAACTTGTCTAGCAAACTTTCCATGATTTGACAGCCCACAAAGAATGTTTCAATTTTAGTTCGTGTTGCACTATTGAACCCGTCTGCTCAATCAAACTAGTCCAAGTTTTGTGGTTGGTTTCGCCCTGAAGCCTTGAGACAATATGTAGTATTTGTTGGCAATCCTCGAGGCTATGTCGTTCGTCTTCCTCGGCTTGATTGACCATGCCAATTCCGTCATTGAATTCAATGTCACATGCAAATCACAATCCATCGTGACGTTAGTAGGACCTTGTGAGAATAGCCATAAACGAACATAAATCAGAATCGAATCACTGCTGCTTCTTCTTCTTCTTCTACTACTTGTTGTTGCTGTCGTTGTCGTTTTAATAAGAGTGCCCTTTGGAGAGATCACGGAAGCGTGAAATTTTAAAATCTGGCCAATTTTCTTGTGCATAAGGTGACCACGGACGAAATGGTCCCTTTCTCCTCCCGATTTGACCACTCAAGCAGATCCAGAACAAAAAATCCGCCACCCGGGTTTAAAGTGTGCTAAAGACATGGAAATCAAAACAGTTTAGACGGCCTATGTAATTAATACGGTCTGTGAAGCACGATATCTCTGACAGAGCGGATCACTCTCATCGTCATCGATTGGAACTGGCGGGTTGGTTGGTTGCTTGCTTGCTTTCCGTTCGATCTCCACAAGTTCGGGGCTATTTCATAAACCCGAAACTGGCTTTTAGTCTTGATTGTTACGGTAGGTTTTTCCACGAGATCCTAGTGGGGCGTTGGAATGGGACTAAATTCATGGGCGCTAAAGAATTAACTTTCTACATATAGACACAAACACCATCAGTTACCGGTGGTGCCTTCTTGGTTTGGTTCGTGGTCGCTCGATGGTTCCATAATACACATCCAAGCATATCGAATACACATGTACAAGTTCACTAATGTCTAAACAAACACTGTGACGAAACTCTTCCATATGTACACATACACTACTAAGTGAGTGAAGGTGCAGGCTAGCTTCTTGGCCCTAATCGAGCTAGCGGTAAATTATTTTGGTTTTTATGGATCTGCGATTATTCATGACGGTGTTTTAATTGCCCCTCCATGAAACATGTTATTTCCAGTAATGAAAGACCAAAAAACCATACACCTTGACGGCATGGATTGACTAATTCTGACAACTCTATGACAATATTGCTCCTCAAGGGAAAACAATTACTTTGTTGAACAAGAAACCTATGCCCTGAATTTCACGAGCTTCCTAATTTGACCTGATTAGATGAGGATATCTAGATCGTCTGTCAAACTGACGTTTTGAACTTGACACAACTGCATTAAAATAAAGGTTCAAGGAGAAATTTTCGCTGTCTTAACTACCCTACAGACACCTCTGGGCAATCTGTTTCTTAATGGGTCGAGCTATTACTCGCGTGTTAACAGATAAGTCCCAAAACAAGTACTGATAAGGGCTAAATGCCGCTTGGATAAGACTTTTGTCAAAACTTAAACTAACATGTCACACGAAAAGATCCTTGGAAACAAGTCAGAATTATGCTTTGTTTTGAATGCAATTTCATCACTCAAGGAAGCCAATGGCAATCAGTATGTTTGATGGGCAAGCCATCCTTTGCCTCAATCGAAAACCGACTTATTGACCTTGTCTATAAATTCTTGATGAACCTCGCCGGATTGAAAATACAAGTAATCTGATAAAGCTCATTAGTCCAATCTATTATGGAATCAACTTGGAACAGAGTAAACATTATTAGTGACAAACAATCGTTTGGCTTTGACATGTTTTCCCCACTCAAAACCACCCACTCGTCCAACAAGAACGTGGTTAATTTTCTTGCCAATTTTACAGGAGCAAGAACTTGGAAATCTTGTCTTGGTTGGGGAAGGCAGTCAAAGCCCCATGTTTTGCTCCTTATGATGCCAGAGACAGAGCCCTGTAATTTATGGTAAAATGTCTTTTGATCGATGACAAATTTCCATGAATATCAAAGTCACTTTTTCCCAGTCAATTGAGCTCTCGGCTTGGGTATTACTGTCATTATTTCGGCTTAAAACACCCTCGCTCTTTCTGCTCCACGAGTAATACTTACGTTGGAAAAATGGGGAAGATTGGAGACAGAAACACAAAGAAAAAGAGAGAGAGTGAATTTGCATTTAATTGTGTTCGAACCCCTAAAATTACTGTGTACTGCCTCTTTAGGGACACTCAGAATGACAATGACCGTAGCATGTTTTAGCCTTTCTGGGTAATCAGAATTGCCCAACTTGAAGGTTATTATTACTAAAACGCTATACACTCTAACACTACGTTTTGACATGTTAAAATGCGGGGGAGTAAAGTGTAGACTACATTTCATGTGATCAAAGGCTCATTCGTCGACGGTGACACCTTAGGGAGAGCCATTACAATTCCATGTGTTATTATTGGCCTTAATGAAGGCCTGGCGTCAATTGGCCTCACCCTCAATCTCCCTTGGTGACTGGACGAGCATGAATTATTGAGAGCCTCCGGGAATATTTATTCACAAATCGATCTGAATCAGCTCATATTCTCGAGAATAGAAGGAAAGGAGGGAGGGGGATTATTCCCTATGTTGGGCGTCCCACTTGGTTTTCTTGGAACCGATCATCATGTCAGAAAACGCAGGGAGACGTGGTAACGATTATATACTAGGTAGTCTAAAGTCGTCCCAAAAGTGGTTTAAAATGTTCTTGGAATGTTTCTGTTATTTCGGGTCTGGGTCACTTACAATCAATATTCTCGCTTATTTCATTCCATCCCCTCCTTTCCTCTGGTATGTGCTTGAGACCCACGAGAAGAGGATGCCCGTCGAAAAACAATACACTGACTAGAATACTCGAAGTACTAATTGAAAGGGGGAAATTTTGGTTTTTTGTTGAGGATATGGGTCTTCTGAAAGACGTTTGATTTGAAGGTAACGGAGATGGGGACGATGATTTGATGCTTGCTAAGGTTTGAAAGGCTCTTTTGATCCCTTACAGTGTATTGAAGTTGGGTTCTCCTGAAATTGGAAAGTTTTCACTAAATGCAAGTCCCTCTCCTGGAAGGAAAATTGGGCTCTAACTTTCCATGGGAAGTACTTGGACCCCAATTTATTGAAAGTTCCCTCTCCCTTTCACCCTGCCGAGGAACTTTCAAGGCATTTTTCGTGTTTCCCTAAATTAGTTAAAACCTCGAATCGCTCTCAGAGCTCGATTTTCTCTCTCACATCATTGATGGTGGTGGTGGTGGTATTCCGGAGGTAATCGTTTCTTCTTTCTCTCCAAACATCAAAGACAATTAATTTTTCTGTCAAAATGTTGGGAAGGTATCATTCTTTGAAGGAAGGAATCTTGTTTTCCTGCCTCTCTCATGTCAAAAACCAATCACTCTTCATAACCTCCACACTTGTAAAATCATCCCAGGCCCTGCCAATTCCTCGATGCCAAGAGAGACTGACTCAAAGTTTCGTTGTACGTAGTTGTGTAGATTATCCTCCAAAGTCGAGGTCACCCATCGTCTCACTTGGTCTGCGATCTAGATCGATATAACAAATAGATCCAAATTGGTGATTTATGGAATCTCGTCAAAATCGAGGAACAGATGATTCCTTCTCTCTTTTTCGCCCCAAACACACACCATCAAAGACACAGACAAGCCCAAGTTCCCCTGAAGATGGTTCGACTGATTGCTCCTTAGTTCTTTGGAGGGATGGAGGCAGTGATTCCATCCATGGGTTGGGAAATCTTTACCTGACCTTCATTGAGAGCTGCCATCTCCCACATTCACTACGTGGAGGAGACATTCAATCTATAAAAACCATTTGAATTCCCTTTTCCCTTCAATTTCAATTTGAGACAGACGAAAATGGATAAGTTCCTGCCACAAAGGCATCACGTACCGGGCATCAAATTTCCTGTCACAAAAATACATCTCTTCTTATTTCGGTACACGTTGGTTGGTTGGTTAGTTGGGGATGAAGTACTGTGGGGTTAGTTCTTCAGCAGCCAATTCGTCCTTTGAATGCAATCTAATCAACATTGTTGGGAATTTCATGATCCGCCTCATTCGTTGAGGTTTGGTGGGCATTGTCGTAAAATTGCTCAAGAGCTAATTGAATGCATACATTGCCAAATGTCGGGGTGTAAAATTATGTTTTTACGGCAAAATGATGACCCCGAGATTGTTGCCAGATGAGAAGACTTATGTTTGGTACTTTTATACCTTTTTATGCACGACGACGTCGTCTAGTTTGACCTCTAGAGTTAACAAACGATTCGTTTTCCCTCTTCCAGGTGAGAAATTGAAGAACTAAGAAAAAGACCCACGAGAACTGCCCGGATCAAAGAAGGAATAGCTTTTTCTCCTCCTTCATCCGACTTCCACACTTCCTCTTAATCGAAAGAGAGGCTGAGCATACCAAGCGAAAACAACCTCAAACTTTTGGATCAAACTTTTTCTCTGCCAGATCAGAGAGTGAAAAAAGAAAAGTTGGCCCCAGTTATTTGATCTTATTTCAACCCACTCTCGCTCATCATGATCACCGAAGACCAGCAGCAGCATCCCCACCACCAACAGCAACATCAACACCAACAGCAAGGTCAGGCTAACCAAACATCTGGCCAGCAAACACAACCACCACAACAGCAGCAGCAAACCCCAGGATCCCAAGCTGGTTCCACAACTTCAGAATTCGAAGCCAAGCCATCTCCATCGTCAGCCGGGGATGAGTACATCATGACGAATCCTTTCGAAAATACACCCCGTTATGAAGACGACTACGATCCTCCATCGTTGCCTTCAGATCAAACCCAACAAATTCACCAGCACCAACACCATCAACTCACACCTCAACAGCAACAGGTCCATCCCTCTCAACACCAACAGCAATACTATCATCAAGGTTACTATAACCAGCAATGGCAGCAACAACAACATTACGGTCATCACCAGCAGATGTACCATCAACAACCCGAATATGGTTACCCTCAACAGCATCCGAGCATAGCTCACCATCCTCATGCCCAACAAACCCAATACCACCACATGTATCCACCAGGTCACGGATACCCACACCACCCGGGTCCCCATGGGGCCCAACAGACTAGTCCGAATGGCCCAGCCAATACAGCCACCCCTAGTCCTACTACGAATTCGGATGATTCCGGAGGAGATTGCGTCACCGAGTCCAAGCGACTTCTCATGGCTGGTCATCCATCGCACGTTGGGGAATCGCTTGTCGCGCCCATTGCCCAACCCTATCCTGGTGCCATGCATTACCCTCACGTGGCACCTCCTCGTGGCGTTCCCTTGGTTCAGAAGCGACCCCGACAAACTCGACGGAACAAGAAGAAACGTGATCCCAATGAACCTCAGAAACCGGTGTCAGCCTACGCGTTGTTCTTTCGAGATATGCAGGCCGGGATCAAGGCTCGGAACCCGAATGCGAGTTTTGGCGAGGTGTCGAAACATGTGGCAGCCATGTGGGACAACCTGAACCCTGACCACAAGGCAGCTTATAAGAAGCGTACTGAGAACGCTAAGAAGGAATACCTGAAGCAATTGGCAGCTTACAGGGCTAATTTGGTGTCCAAAAACCACCACCATCCCGACAACCCATATGGTCCTTACGGTGCTTATTTCAATAAGCCTAATAGCGCATACGACTACAGTGGGGCCGGCAACTCCCTAACGGGTAGTGATATCAGAAGACACAGTCCCATGGGTATCCCCAGTTCCATGGAGAGTCCCTCGAGTATCTCAAGTGAAGGAGGAGGAGGAGGCAATGTCTCTAATAATAACAACGTCTCGGGAATTGGGGAGCGCACCTCAGTGGGATATTCTTCACCAGGAGTCTCAGCTGGATCGAACAATGCACCAAACGGACCTCAAGGTGTAAGTGTTCTTATGGTATAACAAAACCACACACATACACAGACGTACAGTACGTCTACTTCTCCTTCTCCATCTGCATCTTTGACTCCACCCCCAAGATCAATTTGACATCGAGAAACTTCTTGACTGAACAATGAACATGGATTCTCTCCCATCTTCCAGGTTCCCCAACACTCCCCTCACCACGCCCACCTTCTTGGGAATCGAACGGGGCCACCCGGATCACACATGTCTCATCCGGGCATGATGCACTCACCTCATCACCATTACCAATCCGGAGGAGGCGGAAGCTCTGGACAACATCCGGTCATGAATGGAGAAGAGGGCAACGTTTGTCGACGACCTGGTTGCACCAACACTCTTCTGGATCTATCGATGAACGGCTTTTGTTCCAACGATTGTGTCCTTAGCCAAAGTAGAGATGTCTACAACAACTGGTCAGGGTCAGCGATGGGCATGGGCCCTGGCACGCCTCCTCAGCCCCAAGCAGCGGCGGCACGTTAGACAAAAGAAAACGTTACTATTCATTTCAATTCTTGAAGTATTCACTATTCATCGCACACGGTCTCTTTCTTGTCTCGTTGATGGTGCAAAAGTACTTTAGAGCACTTTGAGGACACACATACGGTCTTTTGGTTATGGTCAAGCCTGAAATTCGGCTTAAATTTGCACCCAATGACCATTGATAATTATTCTCCTCGTCAAAGAACCCCCTTCAACCTGGTAATAATTCGCTATTTGTCAGCTTTGCAATTTCGTTTCCCCGAATACGTAAAATGTTTGTTGTGAAAAGCCCAAAGTACAGTAACCAACAAGATGATATTCACAATGGTTGACACCTTCAGGACTCTCGCAAAATATTAAGACAGCTCCCAATCTGAAAGCCAAGAGATCTGACACATTCTATTTATATTGCCCCCCGACATGTGTGTTCTAAACCCAAACCAAATGAAATGTACCATCATCACTTTATCCTCGACCTCAGAACCATAATATTAGGCAACAACAACCAATTCTCGCCCACCAATTCCCCCTCAGTTTTGGGGAAGTTATCTTCTATGTCTCTTTCGCATCGATTCATTCTTGATTTGTTGTTTACAATTAAAAAATACACAATTGAAAAAAGAATAAAAGCTTTTGTCAGAATCGTACCGTATCTTTTCCACGACAATTTGAGTCAAAAAAACCATTGAATTGAAGCCTGAATTATTTGTTAACCATTCAAAAAGTATAAACATATTTTGAGTCCGCCTGACATCACTAAACATCAATTTCGGCTTTTTGGACGAGTTTCTTTCACGTCTCGAGTCATTGAAGAAAGTCACTAATATAGGGTGGCCAGATCGAGAAAAAATGTGTTCTATACGTAGTACGTAGCTGAGCTTCAAAGAGTTTTTGAGCGCAGCCAAGGCAAATAAGGGATACTCAGCCAAGGAAAATTGCCATCAGCCATTTTTATTCGAGTTTTCCATGCCATTGAGTACCCAAAGGGCGAGAGGGAAACGAGAGAAATTCTAAATAAAAATTGTTTCCTTTTATCTTTTTTATGTCCATTAAAGAGGAAGGAAACATCATGGGCTCTTTCAAAAGAACTCTTCATGGTGCCCTTCATTGGCGAGGGACTAAATATCTGCATGAATAACTTAAGATTGGGAACCATTTTGAATGATTCGGTTCTTGATTGGTTCCCGGAACCGTTTGTGTTGGCATTCTTTTCCCTCGAAAATAGGCCAAGACAAATAGAGAGAAGAGGTCTCTCGTTCCTCAATGTTGCGGACGAATGGACTCATGAGATTTACTCCCGCCTTTTTAAAATTCATAAAAATCCTCTCTACGATCTACTTCGGTGGACCCTTTCAGTCTCCTTAGTGTCGAAAGATAGGAAGGGAACTGTCATTCTTGAGAGGCAGAAATTAATTTCTCCCCATTTTTTCCATCACATTTGCTCCTTGCAAAGCGACAAATCAGAATATTTATAGAGACTTCGCATTTTAAATGTACTGAAAGATTCCAGTGTGCAAGACTTTGATACAAAGAACGACGAATAAAAAACGAGAGACTTCACAAGCATGCCTTTCCAACCAAACGAGACGAAACACTGGGAGTTTTTTTTATTTTTACCAAGCACTTCACACACATTCCTCCAAACTCAGTTCGACACCGGTCACGAGAAAACGGGTCGTTATAAAAACTGTTCCTTAAACACTAACAGTACATTGTGCTAAAATAAACCTCTCTCAGGTGGGTATCTGAATTGATTTAACACTATCAATCTATTCAACCCGTACGACTCCTTTTTAACGCGTATTTCAAAAGAATGAAAACATATTTAAACCTTGCCTTCATCGCATAATCACAAAATACAATTTCCCACTCGTTCAATTTTTAAGCGATGACGATTTTTCTCGTGAAGGGTTATTTTTGAAAACGCGGCGTTTGTGACTGGATTTTTCTCCCTCTAGAAATTGGGCTGAAATCGAAAGGGAGGCGACATAAAGATATTACAAGCACATGAGGCCTAACCACATACTAGTTACTTTAGAACTCATGCAGTGCAGTTGCTGCTTTTCACAAAGTGCTCTCAAACCTAAGCAAAAGTGGAGTTATGATTCGGTAATTTGTGTCACAACTGAGAGCATTTTTACTTTCACGTGAAAAGCAATTTATTTTTGCCAAAAACTATCAGGCTTTAAATTTCATTCTTGTCTGTTTTTTTTTGCTTTAGCACAGGGGTCGGCAGCCACTTTGGGTCAACGCCCACCAAATTTGATTACATGTTGTCAGGGGTCTACCAAACAGACGTTAAAAGGTTCAGGGACCCATAAATCAACGACCAAAGAGCTTTGGCCCACGAAAGACAACCCTTGGGCCATCATATGGGTCGCAGCCCACCGGTTGCCTACCCCTGGTTTAGCATTTTTTTTGATAGTTGATTTCCACTCTGAGCGCAAGGAAATTGTGCAAATAGGGTATTTTTGCTTGTAGAAGGAAATGAACATGTTTTCAGAAAAAGAAAGATGAATGTAACTAATAAAAAGTATTCATTATATTTGCTGTCAATGTAAGGTCGATTGAAATATAAGTGCAAAAAATTCAACGAATCTAGAGAACTCGACAAAGTAGTATATGGAGACATCGACCTAAAACCCTATTACAATTGTAAAGGTTCTTGTTTGAAATCAGATGACTTAAGGTTCAAAGAGAACATGAAATTCATTGAAAACATAGGTGTACTCCAAGTCTGGTGTTCCGCAGGGATACATTTCGGTCCCTTCCTTTTCATTATTTCTTTTACTCGATTCCAGAACATACTCCTTTGTATATTATTTTTTCCATTGTTTGAACATTTTTTGCTTCCAAGAATGATCAATATATCCCTTAACTGATATATACCGATCTGAACTTTGATCGGAAATAACATGTCTTTGCATTTTTGGGCAAAAATGCCCTATCATTTTTTGCCCCCCAAAAGACAATTTTATGTTTGCCAAACACTGACATACTTTGCATTTACTTGCCCAAAAATGGCAAAAAAATGAAACCTGGCAAATTAGCTTTAAAAGCTGGCAAATGGTAAATAAAAATGTTTTGGGCATGAAATCCGCAACTTAGAATTGCGGGTCAACTGTTGTCGTTGGCGAAAAAACCTTCCATGCGTCTTTCAAGCATCTCCGAATCTTAAGAAATCCAGATAAATTCGAACAAAGAGATTCTCTACCTTTCTTACTAAGCTTGGAGCAAGTTGGAGCTTATGCTCTAACAGCATAGAATACTGAAAGTAACAAATTTCGAAATACCGTACTGGCTACATGTTATCCAACGGTTACTGAAAGGTTATGAGATCTGTCAGTCTAATGGAAGTTACATGCTTAAAAGATGCTGTGATCACTATGTTTTGTAAGGGAATGTAATGTTTTAGATACTTCTTCTTTTTCATCAATTAAATTTTGAAAAAAATCGATAAAAGTACGAAATCATAATGCTAATAAAATGTTATTATGCAAGATTTAAGGATAACAAGAGTTACCATAGTGTGCGAAATATTTAGCGTTTTGATATCTTCAATAGCAACCTAAAGTGTATTTCTATCGTCAACAGACTTTAAGCATTTCTTTATCATTCCTTCCCGTATCAAAATATTTTGCATCCCTTTCAAAACTCTTTCCATTACTTTATTCATTTGGCAACTCCCAATGTTCCATTGTCAATTTTGCGGTACTATTAACAACCCTGATTATGCCTTTAGGTCACAAACAATAACAAAACCATTCTGACGCTTCTTTGTCCCAACCACATGGTTGTTACGTACTACACACAACTCTTTGGCCTCCAGGTACTCCTCCTTGACGCACTCTCTCGATTGGGTCTTGGTTATGATTCATCCTAACATCTCACCTCAAGGCATCATCAGAGCAAAGCTACATTGAGAAATAGCGTTGGTTTGGTTGATGATGTTTTGGGCCAGCCGGTAAAAATTTCAAAGTACAAGTACATCGAATCTTGAGACGCGTTTTTCCCACAGGATCTAGTTGTCTCCAGTTTGCAATATTAATAACCGCTTCAGTTATCAACAGGCACCTGTCTTTACTAGATAGAAGGGGTTAATCAAAAAATATTTACTTGTCCAGTATAGAGCATAAGTTATACTGACTCATATTAGAAGCTAGCTAAAACCTAAGAAACGTTGAATAGTTGCTGAGCAATCTAAGTTACGATGCATTTTCGCAAGAGGGCAAGGTGCAATCCGGTTGAAATTTGTTATGCAACATCTAACTCGAGGTGAGTGAGCCACTCTATGACATGTACCATTTTTGCCAACCTTGGATGTATCGGTTGGTTGATTCATTTTCATTCAAAACAAGGGAATGAATGTTTCGCACAGTGAGCTCATGAATGGTAGTTCACGTTGAAGAACATTAAAATGCAGACAGTGAGCTTTGGTGCAATGAAGAAAGGCCAAATTCAATTTCAAGGAAACTCTGAAACAGAGGGTTCATTTGTTAACTGGACCATGTTGATCTCCTTCTAAATGAATGTTATGGATACGAGGACAACAAAGCGAGTCCATTCAGTTAATCCTTAGGGCTTATTTTATATATTTACAAATAAGTTTGGCATCACATTTAAAATAAATCTGATATAATAACGTAATACAGCGCACGGGCACAGTTGTCGAACAAAATCACAAGCACAGTAAATTGAAAACGTTTCCCCATTTGGTCGCACAAGAATGGCAGTTGAGTCTCTAAGGCTGCCCCAATCACGTTTAAACACAAGTCGCAACACGTGAGGCAAAGGGTAAAGAACCGGGTCTTAGTTTTTCTGACATTCATCGATTGCATTCAAGTCAGTTGCATTCAAGTCAAGAACCAGAGTTCTTTCTCGTATAGGTTTTGGCCAGGACGGACAAATGACTGCCCACGCTGTTCAGGGTGGCTTTCACCAAGTTTTGAGTGATTTCATGGGGAGGTCGGAGGAGAGCCTCCCGATTGGGCACCATTTCCACCGTCGCATTGAGATCTCTCTCACTGAAGCTCTTACTTCTCTGAAGGGAGTTGCTGTCTTTGGTTTTGAGGTCGAGTTCATCCTGGAAGAGCACACAGTATCGGTCACTCACGTCCAACATGTGCTTGCAGCGTCGTTTGGTGCGGTCCAAGTAGTCCCGAAAACGCTCCGGGTTCTTTTCACGGGGTCGGTTGACCTCCATGTCGGATTCGATTTTGTTCAATCGGTCCACGTGCCATTTGAGCATGATGATTTGGCAATCCAGATAGCTTTTCATGGCCCGATGTTGTCGGGCGAGTAAATTACGTTGTTCCTTGAGGATCTGACTCTTGGACTCCAGGTCACTTCGGATGATCTCGATGAGGTATTTGGTATCATCGATCACTTTGAGGACATCCTTCTGTTCCATGGTCAAAGAGCAATGCTCAATGGTCTCGGTTGAAGGACTCATGATCTTGACCATGACGGGGAAAGCCTCACCAAGTCGACTCCGACTGAACCTTTGAAAGCCAAGTGACACACTGATCCAAGAATACAATACTAATCTTAAACGTGTTCTTGATGCTCGAGTTCAAAAGCTAGTTTTAGCTAGCTCCAACCTGATACTGCGCGCTAGTCGAGCATGAATAAGTGGTTAGAGTGGAGGGAAAAACCAGACGTTCCCTAGAAACAGCCACCAAGCAAGCACTGAAGGTCTTTGGAGGGGCTTACTAGGTGAGAGCCACTCCAAAAGGGTCTACTTATCGTGGAGAGCACCCAATCGGTGAACCATTCATACACTACGGAATTGCGCCTGCACTTAAGTACACATAGGTGGATGGTCGTCTTGGTTTGGTGCATGCATAGATGGCGTAGGCCCGCTCAGCTGACGCTGTGCTCGTGGTGGTGGTCTTCTTAATACGCAGTCATGGGAATTCCTCTACCTAGAGGGCCAACGTCACTTTGTTGTTGAATCGAAGATATTTTGCCCCGTACTTTGTGCTTCGTCGTGGAAGATGTGATTATTGATTCTCGTGTGTTGGTACTTCAAGGTCACGAAATACTGTCGCCGTTGCTTTCTGGATGGTTGTCGTTGCCGTTACCGCCAATGGCAAATAACGTGAATTTGCAAGCTTTTTGGCGCTGTAACCGGGCAAACGTTCGTGCACTTTAGAAACTATGATGATATAGGAGCCGCTGTCCTATCAAATGTAGAAACTAGACGATTCTTTTTTCATGAATCCTCTTTGAAATGTCTTGAAACCGGATGGGGGTTATCTTTTCCAATCTTGAGAGCACTCCTAACTTGATATGATGGTCGAAACTGTCTCACACAAGGCCACGCACAATGCTAATAAGGCTCGTTCAAGCCACTTATCACAATAGCAATTTAAATATTTCGTTTTCCTGTTAGTTTCAAAAACTTCAGCTGTCCACCGGAGCTGCAAGTGTTCACTTCCAAATGCTTCATACTGGATTTCAAAACGCAAAAAGCATGCTCACACACCGCACTTCAACGGCCCATCTCGGCAGTGTGGCTAGCAAACCAAGCCAAACACATGGCATGTGACGTCATGAGAACTAGAACATCACCTCCAACCAACCACCAACCACCAACCACCCTGACAACATAGGTGGCTTGGTTAGCTTGAAGGTGAGGTACCTCCGTATTCCGTATGTAAAGAAGCACGGTTCGGTTAGAAAAACTGGAGTGAATACTGCACCGAAAAACTTGGGAATAAGGAAACTTCTGGAGATTTGGAAACTGACGTCATGAACACTGATTCAGAAGAGCTTCTCGATAAGTACTAGTCAGTGAAACGGAGAGCCCTTGATATCAAACTGAAGTTTGCCTCCAGATTAGTACCTCTCCTTGAGTCAGCAACGTTATCTTGTGTCTGAGGTAAGAGTAAAGCTGATGACATGGAACGAGAAACGATCGGATGATCCTTCCTCAACCGATGCACCCCTCAGCCACCACCAACCTCCTGGTACGGTAGTTCTTAGCACCTTGGTAGCGGTTGGCTTGCGTATACTTCCGCGTTGGTACTTGCCACTTCTACTCTACTTACTTTGCTAGTTCTATCCTCTTGCATGATAACTTCTCCTCGCTTTCTGTCCACCGTCTGTCAGCACTCGGCATTCATTACTCGATTGGACTGGATTTTTGCGCTTTTCCGTTGGTTCTTGTGCCCTCTCCATCTTCATTGTACCTGGAAAAAATGGATGTACTGCAATGCTCTGGAGGATTGCGCAAAGCTAAGATGATTCGGGGTTTTTCCCTCCATAAACGATGGCAGGGGTCCTGTGAAGAAAAAGGTGTCTGTTGATATAAGCAACTCTATGACTAACATTGCAAGTCATGAACAGCCCTGACGTCACCATGTTGGACAGTGTCATTCAATGTGTTGTTCTTCAAATACCAAGTTCAACAAACTTCAGTCCAATGTCTCGATCGTCACTATCAACTCTCGAATGATTTTGAAGTTGGTGACGTGGACTTCCCTTTGAACATGAATCAATCAAGATTTGGCCTTCCAACCATGTTCTGTAAAACTGTGAACTGAAATTGAATGAGAGCAACCCTGAAATCTTGTGGCAAAGGTGGTACTTGCCATGAAGATTATGACAGTTTGGAGCCTGCTAAGTTTGCACCTGATGCTTGACGCAATTCACTTTCCCAATTTTGTCATTCAAACATGAACCCATTAAGAGTTTTGCACGTACAAACACTGCCTTAGAGATCTTCATGTTGAGAAAGGTTAAGACTTGAGAGGATATGAACAGGAAGAAGGAACCGAATCTACCAGAAGTATTGGCATAACCACTGCACTAGCAGAGCATTAGTCTGCGGTAAATTGTCACTTTCCGTGAGGTAATTCTTCAAACTACTTGTCATATCCTCATATGCCTGCTCATATGAACGAATAGTTTGCTAGGTTTTCAAACTAATTTTAGGGTAGGGACGGCAACGCATGTGCTTACATGGGAATTTAGACTGACTTCCATCAATAAATGATTAGGCGAACAGTTCCCTGACGAAGCAAATACTTGGAGATCTAACAAAGACATGGATATGAATCCATAAGCCTTTTGAGAGGTTAAAATTAAACTAGATTTTAAAAATATAGTTCTGATATCTCTAAATGCATGAACTATGTAATTTTATACGTAGTTGAGCGTCACTAACCATTGAACCTTAGAAGGACCATGTTGTCATCAAATGAATCAATAAGGGGAAGATCCAATTTAATAGAAATTTTCTTATCACTTAAGCGTTAAAAACTTAGTAAAATCGTGAGATTTCATTTTCATAAAAAGAATCTAAAACATTTCACTTTCATTAATATAATGTGTTCCGCTAATGGTATTAATTGACTTGAAAAGTTAAAACTGTGCCAAGAAAAGCTAGAAATGATGAATTTAAACTTGGTCACTCTCCAGATCCAACAATCTCTCAGAGTTCCTCTGTCTGACGAACAAAAAGTACGAAAACCCAAGAGAAAGATTTATAAGTGCTCCATGCACGGAACACGACGGATCACCCGCGAAAACGTCTGTCCCCACAGCCGATCCATTAGGAAGATAAAGGCAAGAAGTGACTTTTTAGCCCCCCACACATCACCAATCGGCGAGCCCAACTAACCACCCAAACCAAAGGGTCCCATACCCTCAATCACCTTCCTTCCTTGAATGTATGAAATTATTCCCTTTCTGGCTCCTTTCAGCGATAAATCTCTTTTTACATTTTGCACAATAGACATTCGTTACGTGGCATTGTGAGAAGGGTGTCCAAATGCGTTGTTGGCCGCTCGTTGTTGCCACCTTCCATGGGAGTCGTCTCGATCGGGTCTTTGCTGTTCCACACACCCTCCATGGAGTTCGTTGGTTCAAAGACTACATACTGTACTATTGAACGATTACTCGATCAAGAACTGAGAAAGACCCCCAAAGAATTGGGGAAAATCAGAAGATGAGCGGCTGATTTGAACGCCGTCTAGAGATGTGCATCATGGTAAAATCACCAAAGTTCTAGATGTATTTTACCTGTTAAAGAACAATATGTAGAGAGAGTTTGTACTATGAAAAAATAAGAGTCGGAAGTTTAGGATTCCTGAAGTTGGTTGTAAAGTTTGGTCGCTCTTGTGGCAAGATTTTTGGAGTTTTCAATTTTCATTAGGGTGCTAATATGACATTGCGGTAGCAGCACCAAATTTTGGCCACATCTAAAGGAGACCAAAATAAGTGGTCCAGTTTCATATTTTCATTTTGAGATTCGTTGTGCTCCCCCCATCCAACAGGGTGGTAATTTATTATTATTTAGAGCCAAGTTTTGAACTCCCAAGCATCTGAAGGAACGACTAAATTGAACGTTATGACGAAAGGGGGGAGAGAAGCTTGATATTTGAAAAGAATAATTTTCAGATTATATTTCAAATCGTAGAAAACGAAATGAGAGGTGGAGGAGCAAAAAGAGTTCAATTTGTCGTCTCCCTTTCTCTCTCCGTTTATTCAATTCACAACTATTTAATGTCAAAGGGCCCGTCAAATGAGTTCAATTCGACACGCCTCCTGTGAAAAGAAGAGGCGTGGAAGTGGACGCCTCCTTAATGGCAGGCTAAGTGATATAAATACTCAATACTGGATCATTGCTTTGCTCTTTTGATTTAGCAATTGAGCTTCAAAACCAACGAACAGAACGGAGAAGCAAAACAGGCGCCGTTTCAAAAATCTGTTGGACCTTCTAATATTTTTTAGAAATCGATTTTGAGAACGCCCTAAAAAGAGTTCGACAATCAACGTTGCTCTACTTGAATGACCAATCTCGATGGTTCCCGAATGTTTGGTTACGGCTTCATTTCTAGGATTTAGGGTCATTCATTACAACTGAAGTGGGGAGCGCGTCGTTTTTAGTGGAAATCTGCATATTTCAACCATTTATTTGACGGCTTGTCCCTCTGTCTGTCTCATGTTGGTGTGGATTGTCAAAGAAAATATATCAATTTCATCCCCAAAAAGCAATTTGAATGGCACCAAATCACGGACCTCTTCGTCAGCATTGGATATCTAGATCGACTTTACTCCTCATTCTTTTTATTGGTATGTCTTTCAAAATGACGCCTTTTCGAAAGAGGCAAATATCATACTCGAAGTGCTTCTTTTTGATTGAAAGAGTTCTACTAAAGGAGATTAGTGTTGTAGATATCCATTAGTCGATCAGTTTTTCCCGACATGCATTCTTCGGTATATCCATACTCATATCCAGTATTGGTATAATTTTGAAAGCAATTGTCCTGTGACAGCAGGAGCAACCCAAATTTGCATTTATGACTGCATTTCTACCCTGAGAGAGAACGACTCAGACTTTCCTCATCCTGTTCATACATGTGCATAATCGTAATTAAGACTAAAACGCATTAGAACCATCTCATCATTCCATCATCCAACAACTAAAAAAGCATGAATAAATATGAAATCGGAAGAAAAGTTGACAAATCAATTATGTTGAATCGTACTGTGTGCTCATCGATGTCTTCGTGTATGAGAGAGTGGGTTATTCAAAGCAAACAGGAGTGACAAGAGCTCAAATGGAATTGACAATCGAGCAATAAAGTGAGATGTGAGCGTGTTCCTCTTCTCCAAGTCAAAACCTGGAGCACCGTTCAACAATTTATCAAGAATCGTCAATATGGCTCATCATAATGAGACCCACCAACAGGCTCTATTGTCGAAGCAATGCCATAAAAGATGCTAATTTCGCTTCTCTCTCTGGTCATGAATAATGATGGTGGTCCTCAATGGTTAGTTGTTGTAATGAACATGACATCCATGGTTCCATACAGGGACTACAACTTTCCGTTCAATTATTCAAACTATTGATCCCTGGATTCGATGCTTTGTGTGAGTACAGGGTGCGTATATGTGAAAAGGAACAAGACGAAAATTGAACTGATAGCCTGATTCGGTAGAGGAGAAAAATACCAGATCAATTTCGCTTGATGAGAAGAGCCAGAATCTGATCCGGACGAGAGCCAATTTCGGGGAGTTTTTTTTAGAATCTTGGGAGGCAAATTTAATTTCCTTCAGTCTCTTTCAGTTGTACTCAACTCTGAAAGATCCAAAACTTTGGTCACGACAAATTTGGGGCAACGTTTTTTTTTATTTATTGAGAAAAGTAATTGTGATACTGAAAACGTATTTGAAGTTCATTCAGGAGTTTATGTGTCAAAATCTTTTCTTAAAACAGTAATATAAGATGACGAACATATTGGTCTTCATTCGAACTGAGGAACCCATCGCCTTCGACGGTCTTTATTGCTTAATTCAATTCTTTGTTGTTGTCATTTCTTATTGGTTTGGATTTGCATATTGAAGTTTTCTACTGTCTCGATCTTCTCCGGCTTCTTCGTTTTCCTCTGACTTTTTCCCCTTTCTCTCTCTTTCCCTTCGTCACATCAAGCTTTTCTGTTTTCTCAGACATTTCGTTTGGCTGGTTACTCGGTTGGTTTGACTGGCTTTTTTCTATGGCTGAATGGTTCAATGTTGAGCTCTTCGTTGGTGTTTGTTTGTCTCTCTCAATTCCCAAGGTGAAAGAGCTGCACGAAGACTCACGTTAGAATGCCAACAAGTGATTTGGGCGGATCCTCGTAAAACAAAAGCGATGAGATTATGTGTGAGACCCTGTGCATTTCAACGAGCGATGGCCAATTGTGGTAATTTTTTTGAGCTTCCCAAGGTCCCGAAAGCTCCCTGGTTTGGTTTGTTTCCAGGGAGTTCAATGGAACTTGCCATAAATTTGGGATTTATTTAGTGGCTTCTAACGAACTTCAGGGTCTGTGCTCCTGAATACAATATTGCTAATTTTCCTTTCATCCTGTGACAGTGAAAATCTCTTGAGATGATTTGTAGAGCCATTCAAGGACAATAAAAATGCTAATTAATTAACTCAAGAGGACATGTAACAATGTATTAATTGCAAAAACTGCCAAGCACATCCATGGGATAGACCCTACTTTGTACAGAATACTTGGTACTTATCATCCATCGTTGAAGCCTTCCTTGTCTTTTGTGTGATGAATGAGTTTCAAGGGCTAGAATGGCTTAAACATGGTGATGTGAAACACTCGATACAGGATATGCGACAGGCTCACAGGCCAATTTAACCGATCATCATTTCTCACGTTGTTCGAGTTGAGGGTGACCAAAGGGTCCTAATGGGTCATAAATATTGGCCCCTCATTTCTTACATGATTCTTGGGCATTAAAAGACCGTTTTGAGGGCCCAGTCTAATGAGCAGCTATTTCGGCCGACAAAGGATGCACCGAGTTATTTTAGCGGACGTTGTACACATTTTGAAGAGGTTGTATTGTAGATACAGAAAACTAGTTTTTTTACTAAACGAATCACACTTCATGTTAATAACAATTTTCAGCAATCTCTTACCAGTAAAGCAAGCCATCGAGAAGCAGAAGATTATTTCAAAGAAACTTGTGAAGTCTAAATCATTGTACATATTCTTTATCGCAACAATAGCTGAAATACTTCTTTTCAAAACTATAACACTGAACGAGCTTAATGTTTACCTGAATAGAGGATAGTATTAACAATTGACAAATGACCAAAATAACATTGACCGTGTCTAACACAACAGATTAAAATTTAATGTACGTACATTACATACACTTTGCATACAACCAACAAAAATGTTGACTCTAGCCGATTTGGTTCATTGTGGTCCTGGCATAAGAGGGCATTGAATCCGGAACAATCTGTCTTGTTATCAAGGGTGCTTTTCAAAACATGCCAAGCTCATTAACAGCTGCTTTTTTGCTCATATTTATCTCTTCCAACCAATCAAGCCATTGTGCATCACTTTTTTCTCCATTACGTTTGACATTTATAGGATGTCCACCCTTCTTGCTCCGTTGAGGCTTCTCTTCAACCCTCCTCCGTTCACAATCCCTGTTTAGAATAAGCATCCAAGCCATTAAAATTGGGGTTTGTTATTTAAAATGGGTCCGAAAAGGAAAGAGGGGCGATCTTTTTTCATGGCCACGCACCATTAAACTGACACCACAAAAGTACGTAAGTTGTTGGCTTTTTGAAGTTTCAGACCCCATACCCAACCAACCAACCCTTTCCTCAACGTCTAAAACCAAGCTGTGATGTGTTTAGATCACTGTATGTAATGGTAATCTTCCTTGATGCACACACCATCACCAAAACCCTCTTTTGAGTCTAATCAAATTGTTTGAATATTGGATTGTGACGGGTGCTTTGGGGACTTTCTGAATGGTTGTGGTTTGCATAGATCTGAAAACGAGATAGACATACAGACAAGTGTCCCTTGGGGTCTTATGAAGATACTTCATCATCATCAACCTCACATAAATGGGGGAAGGAACAAGGAACAAGATGAACAGAGGGCATGAAATTCATAATTTTCATAGTCAGATTTAATGTGGTCCCATGTCCATTGTGTGCCATCTATCCTGTAATCCGATTTCAAATGGGACACACGCGGGATTGTCCCAATGAATGAATGACCTAGGGCCAATTCAGACAGATTCCACATTGGAAACCCCCAAAGGAGCTAAAAAGATACATATATTCTGCTACTGTATCAAACTGCATCGTCCAATGCTCCGCCACAATAAACCCCTTTTATTCAAGAGTGTTTTGAATCGATTTTGATTGAGACCACCCAACTCCCAAAGGCGAAGCTTTTGTGTGGTTTGGTGATCTTGATTTGGCGCTCGTGCTCCAAGCAAATCAGCTTCTGAATTACGTCCATCCCTTCTGCCTTACTCTACATATTCTGGTACAAGAACACACTGAGCCATAATCTCGATTGCAGATGGTCGTTGCTGGATTTGACTCCCTTTGAATGAAAATGAGTTGCTTTCTCACCCAGCTGCAAAAAACGGAAGGATCCTTTTGCCTTTGGGCGTAAAACATGCGGCTTTGTTCACAGATTATGGGCGAATATTCTCCGACAAATAATTGTAATATTGGTTAAGAAGAGAGAGATGAGTACGAATACTGTCAGATAAGCTCATTATCTCACCTAAACTGTCGAGACTAATCCTCGAGGTTCCAATTCCCAATCATGGGACATTTTCCCTCAACGGATTGGTAATGGGCAAATATTTCAATCAACCGTCGATTGAAATATATAACCTATCCCATAAATCAATCTTTAAAGACACTGAGCCAATAAAAAAAAGAGTGCTATTATTTGTGAAAGCACTTGAGAGCAACGAGGGTTCATAAAATGGATCCAGGCACACACATTGTATTGCACTTTGCTACTTGAATCGGGTTCAAAACCTGCCTTTGTGCATTCTCTGCACAGGAAACATTTTATGAGCAATGAAGATTGAGCCTTGGGTTCCAAAAGGATTCACTGTTAAAAAAGTCAATCTCAAAATTCATCGGGCATATTTCTCAGCAAATACTACATGTACGGTGAAGACAGTTGCAAATTTAGTAGGGTACCAATAATACAGTGCCTTTGAAAATTACCTTGAGAGGCCAGCTTGATTTTTCGCTTCACAGACAGTGGATTGAATTAGAGTATGTACTTGAGGGGAAGGGATCTACAATATAAAAAGAGAACCCTCCAACCGCGATGATGTTGTTGCTTACTTAAAGCACCCTGGGTGAAACATTTTTATGACTGAGCTTCTTTTCAAGTGAAACCACAGCAGAGTACATAAAATGTCACCTATCCTTTGTCCTTCTCGAATTTGAGAAGAGCCAACCGCTCGTCATTCAAAATTTTCCATCCTGATTTAATTCCACTTTTTTAGTCTTCACTACGCCCCTCCAGAACACGTACAAAAGAGAGAAAGAATACTTAACCAGGGTGCGTGAATTAGGAATAGTTCATTCTAAAGTTAACTACACCTTGCATACAAATGTGGTCATCATGAACCTGATACGCGATTGTGTCTTGTAACTGTACAGTTACCAAAGTCTGACACTCCATCATGTTTTGAGTCATCCTAAGCAATTTGAGTCCATGGATTAATTCTTATGTCAATAGAGAAAGTGTTAATCTAGTTAGTGGTGGGCATTGTCTATAATCAGTCAACCAAACAATCCGTACCAACCAACGAACAATCCGCAAAAACGACGGACGTGGGTGCCGACAAAGACTTCTAATTTTTCAATCTCACAAGTTTGTTTTCCTATAAAATCGAAATGAAATGAATCAACCTCGCGAGCCAAACTCACAATGGGGGTTATAATCTCAGCTTTGGCAAGGGCTCGCTACAAGATTTGATTGACATTTTGAAACGAATCCGTACACAATTCGCAGAGATCTTCACTTGACTAACTAACCATGGCAGTGTTTGCATATTGTCAGTTAAGTTCCCTCCCAATCCCAGAGCAAAAAACACACGGTGAATCTGCCTCATATAATTGAAGTGTAAAATCTAAATCCGATTTAACTGCCGCCAGCATTGGATATGTTGGACTCACATACACGGTGGCATCTGGGCAAAATTAGCGGGCTTATCACACATGCAACGGGGGTTCATACTGACACTTGGGGTGAATGCATGTTCGACAACGAAAAGGGATCAGTCTGAGGCTCTAAGCTGAAAGGGTGTCAGTCTGACATTGGATATCGGGATTCATTCTTGGACAGGACGATTCAATCAACACTGGTGCTTGATTATATTCCAACCACATTCACATGGCTAATTGTTCTCATTAGGTCTCATGAACTTGAACTTGCACACCTAAACAATCAGTTAAATGGTTTGACCTGAGAGTTGTTTGTTGATATCCAAAGTGCGCGACAGGAAAAGGCTGGCCGATCTCCAAGGGCAATTGTTAGAAGGGAGAGAGAGGGACTGTCCAAGCAGAAGAAATTTCAATGCCCTCAAGGCCGGATTGGCAGTGAGCCATGGGAGCCATAGGTCTCGTCGTCCATGGTTTTGAAAAGAGTCTCCCTCTCTGTTGTTACACTGGCACATGCTGGATGTCAATCAGAATCAGTTGAAGTTTTGAAAAGCCACAAAAAGATCGGAATTAAGCCGTTGAAATTGAAATCCCTCAACCAGACGCCTTGGACAGGGGTGATGTGTGTGTGTTAGTAGACTAGACACCACACACTCTCACATTGCCAAGGGCATTGATTGGTGGAATGAGGTAGGCTCAACTGAGCAAGTAAACGGACACACCTATCTGAAAAGAAGAAGAATTTTAGACACATTTTTTAATTTTCTGGATGAACCCATGGCAATATTTGATTTGGAAGTAGAGGGCTTCAGAACGGGAAATTCCAACCAATGTCAAAGAACCCGACCGCCACTAATGTAAACAGAACTTTTTCGTCCAGGGTTTGGAAATTATTCAATTTATGGGTCATGCCCCATTTTAAGTTCTTGCCTTTTGTTGTGGGGTAACAAATGTCGCTTTCAACTTCCCTGATCATCAGGTTCGGAAAGGCTGGAGTTTTCAGACGACTGTGACATCGCCTTGACTTCCCAACGTCAGGAATGAGAGAGCCTCCAACCATCACGATGAGATCGACAACACCTTTCTCTGTGGGACGAGGGATATTTTAGGGAGGCGTCTTTTGTCTCTGAAACATTTTAGTAAAGGATTGATAATCTATGATGCGTGTGACTAATTCTGGACGTCATCATATGTCAAACATTCGTTACAGAGCAACAATTTGAGGCCATTGTACTTACCTGAGAGTTAGAACGGCAGCTGAACCAAATCCGGACACCAACGAACAGTTATTCTGGGGTTCTTGTGGGCCCTTGGTGTCTAAGAGAGTCCAGCCAATCTTTGTTTATTGATCCTGTTTCCGCCGGCAATTGTACTGGTTTACCAGAGGTGACGATTTTAGTGGGTTAAAAAAAGTATCTTTTTCCGCACATTTTTCGTGCTCGTCATTTCAACTCCTCGTTCTGTGGTGCTGATCGTGCCGAAGACAAATTAATGAGTGATTATTATGAAGGGTGTAGGGTATTGAACATCTCACTTGCAAACCAATGAACACTCCAGCCGAAAGAAAGGGAGAGCCGTATCTTTTATGGAGCTATAAAAATTAGCGAAATTTCATTCCTTCAAAACCATGCATCGGATGGGGGCCAATTGAGATGGTCACTATACCAAGGCAAAATGGTTCCTAAGATTTCTAGCCTGCTCCTCTTTGGTCGGCTAACTCAGTTGTTGGGTTCAATATACCGTCAGTAAAACGACATAAAATTGCCCTAAGAGACCCCTCGGCTCTCCGTGCAGTCTGTAATTACAGGAGTCAAAGCCGTTTAAGTCAGCCCTCAAACCCTGAGAGCAGCCTAGGCAGCCAAAAGAGTGAGGGTAAGTTGGCCTATGCCCAAATATCGATTCAGTGTCCCACCGACCTGCTGGAAAGCCTGCCTTGGCAAAGCCTACAAATTAAATGGTGTAAAATAAATCATACCCGGCCATGGAATTAACTCTTTCTCCTTAGAACCTGTCCGCAGAACTCAATCTTCCACAATTTGCAATGCTAGTTATATGTAGTAACAAATTCATGGCCAAGTCAAGACCTCCAAATTCGTCACCCTAACGGAAAGGCTGATTAAGAATCAAAAGCATGGTAACGATTGCATCGTTGGTAGAGTGCTTCCAGGGGAATCCAATAGATCGTGGTGGATAAAAATCGACTGACTGGAATCTAAATCCCTTCCTTCATCCATCAAAGTGAATTTAAATTAATTTACATCGATTTCCTCTATTCCTCAGCTCTACCAGCGTTCGCTTCTGAGAGTAACGTTGGTGATGAAATTTACGACAATCTCTTTTTTATCCTTCTGCTTGAACGCCTTCAAAATAGGACGAAATAGCCAACTTTGTGGAGTGCAGGAGAGAAAGAAAGAGAGAAAGAGAGAGATCGGCAGGAGTAAAACGAGGGGAGATGTCATCATTTTTAGTGATCTCAATTTCAATTTTGATGTAATCTATCTTTATTTGGGTGCCAGAGCAAAAAAAACACATTCATTTTGTGATCGATGTTCCTGATGACACGATTCAGCATTTCCTGTTTTCGATGAAAGGAAAACAAAACTGCTGTATGAAATTTGAACTCAAGATTTATTTTACGTAATCCTTCTTTCTGCAAGCCAGTATTTGTTAAGGTTCCAATTGGACGTGCAAAAATCGGGAAATCCATATAACTTTCCGTCAAATCTCGAGCGGACGGAGAATGTCTTGAAAACTCTGTTTTCAAATAATTTATGGGCTCCAACCTCTCCAGGAAATCATTTTCTCGTGACATTTCCTCCGCTTTCCACACCTAAAAAACTCCACCCTAAATGATTACTAACACAATTTTGAACGCATCTCTAGATACACTGATATCTACATACGATAAGTTTAAAGCTACTTGAAGGGCTGATATTTCGACGAGTCATGAATCGGAATTTGGACTTATTTCTGGAGCTTCAAGAAATGGAATCGACCAGATGCCTTAAAGTACTTTAGCTCTATCAATAATTAACGGTAACAACCTAGAATTAATGAAAATCGAACCGGGACCATTAACAAGATTTAAGAAAGAACAACGGTCTTTCATGGAATTTCAGTGTCGGGATTTATTGGTTTTAAATTGACTGCCAATCTGTCTAGATAATCCAAGACAAAACCAAATTTCCGGCGTCGAACCTAACCAGGTAATGATTTTCCCTGCCTCTTCATCAATAGGTCATGAAGGATAACAATTATGTCTTTTTTGTTCAAAATTATCGCTTCCTCAATTTGGGGAGGAAGAGAAAATATGTGCTGCCAAAGCTGAACAAGAAGTACGAGAAGAAACAAGTCAGCTCATTTCTTTAGGTAGATTCAATTTTCCTTTCACTCCGGTATCTTGTGTCAAAACATAAGATAATGAAATAATTACTCAGCCACTTTTCCATCGCTCCATCAGACCAGATAAATCACGAATATTTTCACCGCTAAACCTTGAGCTATTTTGCGCCCATTGTTTTCTTTTCTTGGGAAAGTCTTGAAACTTACTTGACCTGTTTGTCCTCAGTGAAACTGTCCGGATTTAACGAGAATATTCGGTGCTTTAATGGCTTGATTAAATTTATGATTTTCAAGATTTTGGGTGATAGCTGTTGTCAAAGGTTATCGCCAACTCAGATCTTTCTCCTGAGCCCTCTCCAATACTGAGCAGCATTATTGGCCGTGATTCTGATCTTTCTTCTTGTGAGCGAAAATTATCGGCCCAGATTTGAGACATTCGATGCCTCGCTAGAAATTCCAAAGACATTCCTCATAAACTTGCACTGCATGAAAAACAACGGTCAATTCATTGGGTTTAAACACGCGGGTTTTATTAGTGAAAAACAAATATTTCATGACCAAAAGATTGTTGATCTTGTCGGCGATTGGAAAGTTCAAATAAAAAACGGAGGCTGAGTTTGTTCAGTGGACAAGCAAGGTTGCATTAACACAAGCCATCTTCTATTGGAAAGAAAAAAAAGCTGAGGAGGAAGATTTATATATGATCTATACCCCGCATTCCAAATCGATTTATTGACAAGCAGATTAAGGGCATGCGAACACAACCATCGTCTTTTACCCAACAGAGTACATAGTACATACTACATTGAACATGCTCCTCGGATCAACGACGAGCTGAATGAGAAAGATGTGGAAATCGTGTTGATTTTCAAGCCAACCCAAAACACATCCCATCCCGTCCCTCCCTCCCCTCAAATTCAAAGAGGATGAAATGTTTTTTCTTGGTATTATTGTCTTCATCCTGAAGGTGGAGGAGTAAACTTGCCCTCTAAAATTTCTCTCCAAGCCAGACTCACGGGCTCGACGAGGAACAAATGCCTTTAATCAAAGACTTAAGCGGTCCTAATAATTCAGAACTTGATGGAAAGGAATCAATCAACGGGCCTCCCTCGGGGTTCATGAGCGCCCCCTGCTGGGATTTATTACTCTTGTCCATCATGGAGGATTTGACAGGAGAACGAAGGATGAGAAGACAAGCAGTTTCTTTCTGTCTTTTCCTTGCAGATTGTGTTGGTACTTGGCCAACTAAGAAACCGATGGGATTGTTTACATGGTGTTAAACATCGAGAAATAACAAGTGAGCAAACCAAGCTTGAGGATGGTGTTTCAAAATAGCAAGTCGTTGGGCTTGAGAAGTTCAATATCATGTATTGATGTCAGAGGGGTTTGACAAATTTTTTTCCGCTCTACAAAAGGCAATCATCCCAGCTTGATTCCTGTTCTCTTTGATTCATGCAGGGAGGCCGGGTGTAAAGAAAGAAAGAAAGAAAAAGACCTACCTCGTGGTGAAAGAGAAAACGATACAAAACAATGATGTTTTTCCATAAAGATGTCAGAAATTTGTCAAAATACTTGGAGAGTCTCCACAATTAACGATCTTACACCAGAATGAGTCCATTCAAGTTCAAACAGGCAAAGGTGGATATTATGCAATTGATATTAATGACACTTTGCCTCTTTGTAAAGCAATGGCAGGGTAGTAACTTCACTCACGCATGGAGTAATTTCAAACCTTTTCTCGCCACTCACTCATACATACAGTACATACAAGCCCTAACACTGAAAGAGTCCTAACTGAGCAACATTGCAGTGGAAGACCGAGCGAAACGGGCATAGGTGGTCAATAGTCGGTATGTGTTTTCTTTGAAAAGAGCCCCGTTTAACGTATTGGATCGAAATCATATATGGTTTTTAAAAAGCTTCTGAAGCTTATTTACCCGAGGATAAGATCAGGAGAATCAAATTTTTAAATGATTTTTCATTCGTCCTTTTCATACGGTTAGATAAAATAATCAGTTATTATTAGAGCTTGAAACTGATGTTTTTTGTGCACGCACAATCTGACTCTTCCCTTCGTACTTTATTACAGAGGATCTCTGAGTTAGAGGGCTAACAGAGAAATGACGCTCCAAAAAATATTCGTGAGTCACCAAGCCTGCACTGTGTGTGCAATGGTTTTGATGTTGAACATGCTATGTTACGTGATTCAAAACCAGAACTTGCATTTTCAGGGAGTTAGTAGCAAAATTGCTCATTCAATTGCTTTGGTCGAACAAGAGCAATGCATGATGCATTTACGCTCTTGGCACCCTTGTTTCCGGACTACTGAAGCATGTTCAAAACAAATCTCCATTGGCTGAACTGGAGTGACATTTCTCTGTTAGCCCTTTACTCTGAGTTATAGAAGCTCATTAGAAAGAAGCGTCATCAGAACACTAGCGACAGTGGCTTTAACGTGAAACTTTTAAATAATTCAAACAAACCAAGAACCAATGCAGCCAATAGGAGCCTTTAACACATAAAATATCCATGCAAGGGTTGGAACACATCTTATTTTGCGATCCTATCACTGGATCAACTCTTATTGCTATGATCTACATCAATTGTTGCAAAAGCGAGTTTCGTTAGAACTTGAATTTCCTGATTGATGGTGGCGACAAAAACGGCAAACATTTGAAGCCTCCAAAAATCCAAACAATGTAACGGAGTTGTCTCTTCTTTCTCATTAAGTTACTCTGAGTCTGTGGATTGTTACTCTCGCATTTTTAGACGAAATATGAGCTGTGGTCAGAAAGTAACAAACAGATGACAATAGTAAGTACTCTTAAAAGTATTGGTTTCATTGCAGAAAATTAGCGACGGGAAAATGAAAAATAGGTTCTCTAACTTAGTACGAAGACCATTATGTACGTGCGTTTTCAAGGTGTAGTGCTGACGAGTTTCTCATGCTTGAATGACCGCATCCTCTACGTACGCGTTGAAACCCCGCTCTGTGACCGTGGTCATGGTCTTGAATTTTTAGATTTATTCAATTGGAAAAGCTCCAGTTACAAGAAAATACGGTTATTCCCAATTAATCATGTGACTGACACTTGTTATTATTGCAGGCCTGGACAGTCAGGTCTAATGAAATTAGGCGGTTAGCTTTTTCTTTTCCCAAAACAGGTTGATGGCCAAGATTTCTGTCTTTATGTCACAAGATAAGTTACTGATAGGTCAGAAGAATAAGGAATATTTAATTGAAGGAAATGTTGAAGTATTTTTTCTAAAATCAGAAAGATTTTAGTTGGTTTCCGAATAACGTTTTGTACATTTCGAAAAAAACTAAAGATTTCTAACTGGTGCGAATTACGTAATTTTGGCAGCACCGTTATTTCAGACTTGGAATTGATAATAATAAAATATTGAAATATGAGTTTGATTAAACAAAGCCCTTTGATTTTTTTTG
>CM021320.1:8328555-8451072 GCA_010645155.1 Tigriopus japonicus | reverse complement strand
CTAAAAATGATGTTTTTATGGGGAAGAGTGTGGATACTGTGGCTGTGAGTTTCATTGTTAATAACATGGCCACAGTTTTCTAAAAAGACGCCCAATCTTCATGAAACTTGATCAAAGTAAAACTGAATTCGTTGTCTGAAGTTGTTATTATTATATTTAAGTTACATATGCATTTATTCGAGATCCATTCTCCATTTTGTGCGAGATATTGGTCTGAAGGAGCTCAGTTTTGACTAATTCCCGAGAACAAAAAGCAGCATTATAAAAATGAATGGTAGGAAAAGGAGCGCTATCTAATGCTGCAACAATGTTCTGAAGCGATGTTTGCTATCAAACACCTATTTCTATCGTTTTTTGGCAATTTCGTTCAAATTCACTGCAGAGCCGCACCGTTTTAAGGGCCTCATTGGGCTACGCGTCAGCTGAAGTTCGCGTCCTGTGGTGAGAGGTTCCTGGCTAAGGTAACGGAGCGCAGACTGGCAGATGGGCAAAGTAGGGCTGCACTGTGAAGAAATGTAATATCATTGCTATCATTTTGATCGTAAAATCCTCAGCATTTTGTCAACCAATGTTGAGAGTGATTGTTTAATGACTTAGATATGTCTCTACCCTAGTCAATTCTGTTCGCATTTTGGCCAAAGGCCATTCACAGGAGGGATTTATCACGTTTTAACTGAAGCACTCTCGCTTCTTCCAAGCTGAGACGGGCGGATTGAAGTTGGGGTGGTGGCTCCACCGGTAAGAAAAGAAAACGCATGAGATTACAGTGTCCCATTTAGAATTGACTTCTCCAGTTAAAATGAACACCCTGTCCAGTAATCTACATTAAGGGTTGCAAGATCTCGCAAAAGATCTAGCTACATATTTGGACTAAATCAATATTTTTGAGATTTAGTCACCAAAAAGTGTCAGCTTTTAATCCCTGATCAAGGAGCAAAAGGTGGCATTTTTTGCACGGTTAATTTGATTCTGATCTTAGGGCCAATATCTAGTTAATAGATAACTTTACTTAAATGTACGAAAGGCTTGATACCAAAGTTTATCAAATGATATCCATCATGGTTTAAAGAAAACTTACTGTATTCCTTCATAACTTTCCTCAAAGTTTCCTCGTTCGGCAAATGAGGTGCCTCAAGATTTTCAATAGAAAATCACTTGAAATTCTGCTTCGGGTTGCCAAATGTGCAATTACTCGGTGTGTCCAAAAGAATCCCAAGTAATTCCCGCTTTTTCTCCTAATACCCACTTTCAACATCAGCTTTGCACTCTGCCAAGAAGGAAAAGTGAGCTAGGAAAGTCAAACCGCTTGGTAACTTCTAAGTGGTTCTCAACAAGTAAAGGGTCGCATGTTAACGTGAATGAGAGAAAATCTGGTGTACAAGAATCAAGTCTAATTAACGGTCAACCCTATAGCTGTACTTGAAGGGTATCTGATGATTTAACAATCCTCGAGAATCGTTAATCTGATTGAAGTTTTTAAAGGCCGCATGTTAATAGCACCAATTCAAGGATTTCTAGAGTTAAAAAGAAATCTAGATGTTCTTGACCAATTCAAATAGCTCGAGTCGATCAAAATCAAGTTAAATTAAGTTAATACGTAGTTTCCAGGGCTTTGTAATCTGTTCCTTTTTTCCTGGAACGCCTAAATTCCTTTTCCGAAAATGAGGAATCCGTTACTATCGAATTGCTTTTCAGGAAAAGGACTGGCGTTACAAAGTACTCGTTACAAAAGTGCTCTATCGAAATGGCCGTTTTATGGAGTTTTGTCACTTTTTAATTAAAATCATACAAACAACTTGATCTTTAATTGTACAGTATATTAGTCTCTATTCACGATTTGGTCGGTAAATTTAATGACATTGGAAATTGATAAGACTGGAGGGTTTTCTAAAGGTGCTGGATAAAGTACGTTGACCAATAATGAGAAAATTATTTTGATTGCAAGATTCTCAATTTCCAGATTTTTTATGAGTATTTTTAAACTCACATTCATTCTTTGAAGTAAAACTAGAACATCTGAATTGTTTTAAATTATTATTTTTGGTTTCCAAATTTGTTGTCTCAAGTGCCAATCATGGCATAACACAATTTGTTTCTGTCAAACCAAATCTGGCCCTTTTCTTGATGAATTTTGACATGACTGGTACGAAAAGTTCTGGCAACACTGGCTCTCTTTTTCGTCCGGACCTTACATCGTCACCATTACCGACTTTGGTTTATGTTTTGGGTAGAATTGGTTGAAAGTAAACTATCAACTTCACTAAATCAGCATGCTTACTAAATCAGTGAATGGTCGGAGCAGATCATTTCCAGCAATCCCGGATTGGACATTGCTCAAATCTGTGCATTGACATAATGAGCAAATTTTTGCCTAAATGTTTTTCTTTAATCAATGGTGTAAAATGCTCATTCTCACTCTATTTCAGGTCATTCAGTATTCATGTTTAATGGTGGGGATATTTCAAGACTTTTTGATTCTCTGGTTTAATTGGTTTCCGGTTTTTGCACTTCTTTTCTTCAATCAGTTTCAGACTTTTGATTTTGAGTTTTTTAGGTCGTTACAGTTACAACATTTTATTACCGTTACTTTTGTGAAAAAGGAATGAGTTACTGTATTTTCGTTACAATTGCCCTGGTACTTTCAGATCATCATTTGTTTGAAACCCAGAGCCTGCTCCGAGAGTAAACTCGAGTTGTTTGATTTAGAGTTGTTAACATGCGACCTTAACGCCGAGGAATCCTTCATGATCTGACCAAATAGGTCGCATGTTTATTGCACTGTTTCAAATTGCTCGAGTCGAGTGCATTCAAATCAAATCATTTTAACGGGACGACTGTTGCTATTCCTATGCAATTCATCATCTTTTGGGTAAGTTGAGAACTATCAAAACGACTGGATATTGGTGTGCTTGAGCTATTTAGAAAAGAACAGACTTGTGACCTAACATTTTGCAATAACTATTAAATCTTTTTTGTGGTAAATTACCATTAGAGAATTGGACCATTGATTCTTTACGGAGGATTGCACGTTTTTGAGTGGAAGATGACTTTTGTTTGCCTGTTTTGCTCATTCATCTTTTCTGAATTTCTTATTTTCAGCTCAATTGTAAGACTTCGCGGAATTTGACATGCCATATCACTTTCTCCTTAAATACTATCTTCTTTCCTATGAACCGATCCTACTGGCATCATAATTTTGCTCTTGCAATTTTAGAGCAAGCAAATCAAGCAACCAAATTTGCGTTGTAAAAATGAATGGGTCCTTGCTCGATGCAAAAGAAATCGACGCTCTCTTCTCAAACAACCAAAAAAGGGCTACAAATATGAGCCCCTTATGAGTACACTTACAAGCTTCATTTCCCAAGATGGTAAACAGCTTCCCAAGGATTTTGTTGCCAGCATCTTTTGTGTACGACCTTCAATATTTGCTATCGGTCAGGTTATGTATTGTGACAAACGAGTCTCGTTTGGGTGGTCAGTGCGACCAACATGGTCCAACATGGGAACTTGGAAGTGACTCATTGTCTCTTGTCATTGTTTCTAGAGAATTGATGGTTCGCCATTGATTTCCATTCAGGATTGAGAGAGCCATTTCAGATTCGTCTGAGTGTAGTCTCGTTTTTTTGGGTGCTCGTGATCTTAAAAATCGAAGCTAATCAAGCTTTTGAGAGGCTTTGTGTGTAATCTGAGGGCTCCCAATTACTTTTTTAGGGAAGATCCAATCCAAAAATTGAAATGGAACAAGGTTCAGTATAGTATCTCCAAGGAGAAGGCAAGACGGTGTGAACATTTTGAGAAGCCAGTACATATGTCTCTCTCTCTATCAAGGTTTGTATGACATTTCAACCAGATGTACTACACCTGTTGGTTTAGTTTGGCAAATTAAAGTAAGACAGGAAGGGTGTTTATTAAAAAGATTGCCCAAAAATAAGATGAAGTGCTCTTATTTGAAAGATTTTATTGGTAGCATTAAGAAGCTGGGCTGGTTCTGATCCGGCTTGATGAAGGTTTTTTGTCCAACGTACTTTATACACAAACTTTTTGTACTTAAGTTTTTAATGCCTCATGAAATTGGCAATTTAAAAATATGGAACCGCTAAAGTCAGTATAAAACCTCAACCACGATATTTCAGAAGAAAGAGGAAGAATGAAAATGTCTCTAGTCGCCCGTGATAGAAACCATGTCAATGATAAATATAAAACTGAAAACTTTTGAGGTAATAATTGTACATTTAACACCTTTTCTCTTGTTTAAAGCTAAAACCAAGAAAAACCGAGTTTTCATTGCTATGAACTTGAACCCTCTTATTACATACAATCAACTAGTACAAAATTTGTAGGCAAATCGATGAGAATGATCTGAGCTTGATTAAACACTCTTAAATGATTTTCTATCATGTATTTGATTAACTCATTAAAAGTTTTTCAAACACAGCTAATGTACAGATGTACTTGAGAGTGGATATTGAAATAATACTTTAGAATACTCGAGCCATTTGAATTATTGCACGTACTGAGTGATTCATAAGAAGCGGAACAGGAAACTATGTCCGTAACCCGGATATGGTTTATCTCACAAAAAAATGTATGCAGCTCAAAAAGATACGAAAGATAATAATTTTTAACATACATATGGTTTTATTCCTTTCATGTCACCTTTTTTCGATTGTAACCAAATTTCGGAAGGGAGAAAAAGGCCGAAGTCACGAACACTCCGTTTTCAGAAATGACCCTTCGCGGGAAAAATCGTCGTCGCTTAAAAATTGAACTTGGGGAAATATGCTTTTTTTGACTCTTCAAGCCAATTATATACACTGAAAGTGAGTTTCATATATTGATTCAATCACGAGTAAACAGTGCAGTGTGGTGATTGATGCCTTTTGTACTATGCTACAGGCCGTCAAGAGAAGACAGTTCAATCGATTGGTTGGAACAAAGGGTGCAGATCATGGATTGGCAACAGCTTTTGGGTCAAGGCCGGCGAAATTTGACTAGCTTACTCAGGGGCCCACAGAACAGAATTTAGTTTGTTTAGACCCCCTTAATTGAACAATCACAGAACGTTGAGCTCACAAATTCAGAACAATAGATGGCTCTCGGGCCCACTATTTTGAAATAGTCCCATGGCTCCTGGGTCCACTAAAAATCACACTGGTTGCCGACCCATGGTGTAAATCATGGATTGGCAAAAGCTTTTAGGAAAGGCCCTCCAAACAAATAGTGGTAGTTCATGGGCCCACAAATCAATTATCAAAGAGCTCTGGACCCACGAGTACAGTACAATGGATATTCTCGGGCCCACTTTTTGAACCCTCTCCGTGTCTCCTGGGCCCACCTACGACCACCCTTGGACCCACTGGTTGGCGACCCTTAGTGAAGATTCTTGTGTAGCACATAAGATCCAAAAGAAATGCCAGTTGATTCCAGTCCCCATCATACGAAAAGATATACCTGAAGTGTCAGTTACATGGAAGAACAACTGGAAAGTACATTTTAAAGGCCACAATTCATACAATGGAGAAAAGTCGGCCAGAAATGTCGCAAAATCCAATTATGGCTTTCCTTCACATTTCAAACTCACACCTTCAGGTTTCCGGATACATCCTGACACGAAAGTTGTGTCGTAATCATACTTAGAACCTACATATTGCGGGAATGCGGGAACAGTTTGCAGGATCAAACCCACAGTATGTTCCACTAGTTTCTGGAATATTTTTGGATTACTTTAGGATGTAATTTGAAGACAATTTTAAAGTGAGAAAATATTGCTGGAACAACATTCTTGTTTCGATGTCCGGTGTTTTCTTCATGCAGGGTTTTATCTTGCTTTAAAATGCTGTAAATTGCTGGAAACAAGTTTTACTTGATCCTGAAGAAAGACGAATGGTTTGGGAACCCCTCAAACCAAAAACAACTGAAAAAATACTGTCGACCATGATTTAAGAGCGCTGCACATAGAATCTCGACCATTTATCAACAATTTAGGCAAAAGAAAGACACTTTAAAAACTGAAGACAAAGGTTGAGCCGTCCTCACTTTCAAATTTGGTCGATTGCATACCAAATATCATTTCCAAGGATAGAGGGACTAGTTGGGGGTATATTAAATGTTAAGTTGTTCAAATCTATAATTACGCAATTGAACTATTTTTTTCACGGATTTTTTACCGATACACAGAATGTCATTCCATGTAAATGTCAGGAGAAGATAAAACCCGAGTGGGGAGAAGTCATGCCTGATAAAAGCATTGGTCTGTAAGGGAGTTAGAATCAGCTGCCCGATAAAGTCCTTGAACATAGGACTGGTCAGGGATAGTAGATAAAAAGTCGTCTAAATGAGACTTAAAACTTAACAATGAGTCGTCTAATGGATAGATTCGTCGCAAAGATGAAGGAAGCAAGTTATACAGAGGAGGAGCGCGATATAATACAAAGTTAGATTTCATTGTCTTGATCAATTTTCTGTCTCCTGATCTTGACTTGGCTTTAACTTCGCATGTGATCCCTCTCCAGTCATTGTGGTTGAAAATAATGCCTGCATTGAGACAAAGGCCATGAATACATTTAAAAACATAAATTAGTAGATACCTCTCGTACCTACGTTGTAAACTGTAAAGTCGTAGGGCTTTTAGCCTATCCCAAATAAGATAGGGTTTCCATACCACAAATTTTACGGGTAAAACTACGTTGGACTTTTTCAATCTTTTGAAGACCGCCCGAGCTAACTGGCGCCCAAATGGGAGCAGCATACTCCAGATGCGGTTGCACAATGGATTTATATAATGTTACCATCGTGATTTGATCTCTCGACTTAAAAGTTCTGTAGATCCAGAATTTAGAAACCTATTTAGTCTCAAAATGACGACAAAACTTTCATGTCAGGGTGTAGACCAAACTGGAACTGAACAATGACAGGCCAAATTAAGCGTGAGGAAAGTACAATTTGCATTTATTAAGCTTTGAATGAATATGTTGAGATAATGGAAGCTCACAAGAAACCCTCCCAAACCAATGCTAAGATTAAATACGTCATTACTGGCCTAACATGGTTTTATCTCATATCTCCCATCGTCTGCATAAGTATTAACACTTGAGTCCTTGAAGTGTTATCGAAAATAGCCGACTCAGCGGGTTGGACTGCTCAATTTCTAGCAATGAGTGGTTGGAGATGGGGCAAATAAATACTCAGGACCTTTCAGTAGGATTGGTCTCTCAGAATCCAATGAACCGATCTTGCAAAAATGTAAATTGAGTCCCAAATGGACCTCCTCCGTTTTAAGGGAAACATAGAAGTGCTTTAATGACAAAGATTATCCGTCAAACGATCTGAAAGTGCATCCTTGGATCAGTGATTAGGCCAGATAAGGCCAAATCTGGTCTCTCTTCAGTTTTTGACCTTTGTTGGAAATGGACATACTTATCTCGAGACTCTTGACTACAGGGACAAAAACCTCAGGGGCTTTCACGGCCAGGCAATAAAAGTCAGGCCCAAGTTTAATTCTATGGGGACGTGAGGTGGCGAGCGAGTTATGTGTTCCATCTTGGAAATGAAATAGAATCATTCTCCCCTAGAGACACGACATTACATGCTTCAAGCCCACAAATCATCACAAACCCTCGCTAGTGAATTAAGGCAGACTGGATGCGAAATGCACTCACAGTCACAACTGCAATAGTGATAAATGTGTAAGGCCTTAGTAGAAGAGGATAAGAAGTGTATTTTCGAGAGGCTTGAACTTTTACTTGCATATCAAACGTCTCTAAATGTCAGACAGATAAAGGAGGGGACAAAGCCAAATACTATACATACTTCAAAGGAAAAGAAATTGCAAACTTCTGAGGCTTTTTTGTAACATTTCCAGGAATCGATAGCAATAAATATGACTGTTCAAAGTGTCCAATATTTGACATTCAAGTGTATCGATTAGAAAGCGGTTCGTTGTGCTTTTGTTCCTTGCTTTTGACTTAATGGACTAGTGCTCCCTTAATATCTGAATATTTGGCTCCTTCACATTATATATCTTGCTTTGATAAATGGTAAAAGGATTGGTATTGTTAGGGCTGCTTTTGGCTCAGAAATGGTTTGGGGCTGGAAACCGATCGATCGTTCAAAGGAGACTCGTTATGGTCGATTACATCTGATTGAGTTGTTGAGATCAATGCACGCTAAGTGATTGTAAATGATTCAAGGTTGCATGAGGTTTCTTGGTTAGATCAAAAATTAGTCCGTCAGTCTGATGGATTCATTGACATGCTGAGTTTTGCTCTTTGAATTCATTTCCAGACTTACAACGTACATCTCCTTTTGATTACTAATTGCCTGGTGTTCGATAAGGTGGAAAAATGAAATGCTAAGTCTCTTTCGTAGAACTTGGGATTTGTGGTCCTTGTTCAGCAGTTCTGGAAATAAATTAAAAAATTGACAAAGGTCAAACAGTTACATGGATGGGTGAGGATCTTGATTGAGTCTTGCACATCTTTTTCATTGATCACAAAACAAAGTAGTAAGCTTCTATTTCTAGAGTCATACGTATGCTTTACAGGAAGAGAGTTATCTTCATATGTTACATGTCTAAACTCTGTTTGGCTTTCAGGTTTGGGTTTGGTAAAATCCATTCGTTTTCCGCCTTGGTTTCCTCGTCTATGAACTCAAAAGTTTTATGAGAGGCCAACGGGAATCAGTTCTTGTCTTATTTATTAGAGATGGAGTGGAAAAGTCTGATAGTTTCGTTGGGCCGAACAGAATGCCGTCAATATCTAGACATTTTTTGGCTTCAATATTTAGAGTTTTTGGATAATAAAGAAAAATGAGCAAACTGACGTAACTTTAGTTAAATGGGATTCTAGTGATCACAACAATAATATCAAAATCTCACTAAAAGCCAAAAATACTATGAAGTTGAAACACATCGTTTATGCATGTTTTTGTAAATTTGATTAGGATTGCTAATATTCAGAAATGGCCAAGTGTAATAAGTTTATTTAATCGAAAAACAGACATGCGAATTGCACAGGCCAGTTGTTGAGTGGTTTTGGAAGTATGGTAGAAGCATAGAAGAAGCAAAGAGGAAGCATAGAAGAAGCATAGAAGAAGAAGCATAGAAGAAGCAAAGAGGAAGCATAGAAGAAGCATAGAAGAAGCATGGAAGAAGCATGGAAGAAGTATAGAAGAAGTATAGAAGAAGCATGGAAGAAGCATAGAAGAAGTATAAAAGAAGCACAGAAGAAGTATAGAAGAAGCATGGAAGAAGCATGGAAGAAGCATGGAAGAAGTATAGAAGAAGTATAGAAGAAGCATGGAAGAAGCATAGAAGAAGTATAAAAGAAGCACAGAAGAAGTATAGAAGAAGCATGGAAGAAGCATAAGAGAAGTAAAGAAGAAGTATAGAAGAAGTATAGAAGAAGCACAGAAGAAGTATAGAAGAAGCATGGAAGAAGTATAGAATCTCATACTTCCGAACGTGCTCAACATCTGACACCATATCGTAAGCGTATTTTCAATAGTATTACTAATTTTGCAAGATGTGTGTGTATTTGTTAAAAACCTTATGGCTCTTTTGAATTTCCTTCCAAATTTTGTTCTTTCACAAACTTTAGACACTACTTTTTAATGATAAGTTAAAACACGGACCACTAGGAACAAAAATAAGCAATGCACACTCTTTTTCTACAGTGGTTCTAGCCTTCCACACAACAATCCATACAAATGCACACACCTCATTGGAACGTCTCTGTTGTTTGACTGACCTGTGACCTGGTCACGGGCAAAAACTTTATAATGTTACTTAAAACACACTTAAAGACAAATATTTGAAAAGTTACTTTGACCAATGTCTTAGATGTACTAAGAGCAGTGTTGTTCTAAAATATTTCGGAAATCTATTACGCGGATGTTTTTTTAACGCTTTTTCGTTCAGCATTATCGAAGGACCAAACGGGAGGGTCGTTACATGAATTTAAACAAACGGCTTAGTAGAATTTGACAATATTTGAGGTAAATTCACATACAACGTTACTTGAGAATTGAGTGGAAGAAAATGTTCAGAAGAATATGTTTCAGCATGTTTTAAGTGACCTTACATCGTGTTTTTGCCCGTGACCTAATCAAAAAAATTAGATACAGATTTGGTATTGCAATCACACCTCAAAACTGGTCTGAAAAGTTTTTGGAATTTGAAAATGACTTCTCACCCTCAAAAAAACACCGTGTCCAGCTTTTAGTTGTAGGAAAAGTTAATCTTGTAATGTTTTGTACGTTGCCCGCAGACTTAGTTGGAACTTTGGTTGATGTCGAGATAATCCAAAAGCTAGACATTCATCAAGCAACATTTTTTCGTATTTCAACATCAACCAAGACTGTGCTCACTACGCATTCACTTCTTTCCTGGAATTTACCAAAGAGTCGAATGTAAAGCGAAACCCCTCGAATCTCGATCAACATAAATGAATATATAATGAGTCTCTAATCTGTTGAAATCGAAACAAAAGTGGGAAAACGCATTTTCAGGTCTGGCATGCATACATGGGGCAACTGTCATTTTTCTAAATACACGCAATACTGAATTTCCATCTCATCCAATGAAGAGAGTACTACATTGAGCGTGTAATGCATTGCCGCTCTGTATTGGCTTCCCCATTATTCCTCAGATTCCTTTGGCCATTGCAGAGACAGAAATTTCCATGTCACATGGGAAATGCACCTCACCAAAGCAAAACTGCATTTGATTCATGCCAGTCACCTTCGCACGTACCTCTTCAATCACGAAGAAAACTAAACAAAGTTCGATTACAAGCAGTGGTCTGAAAAAAATTTAAAAGGAATTCATAATTGTTGAAATAAAAGAAAGTTCTATTGAAATTCTATATATTATTTACAATAATATTATTCTATACTTTCACTTGCAATTTCACTATACTTGGGGGCCCCGAAATACATCATCATCATCATCATCATTATTAAAAGGAATGCGATCTAATTTTGAAAGCAAAAGACAAATAAAAACGCGCTAAATTTAACATGCAAAGTTTGAATACAGAAATGGCAAAGATTGAGCAATAATCAAATCAAAACTAACTCGTTATTGTTTCCAATAGGTACGTTTTCCTCCAAAAATGGCTGCTTTGAATCATGGCTTGTGGAACATTTTTGTGCCAAGAAGAAAAATTTATACAAGTTTTAAGAACCCTCATTTCGTTTGGTGTTCCGAGGTTCTCTCTTTTGTCATAAAACTGTGACGACTTGGTTATTCAAATGAGCACTTTGGATTTGGAGGCCTCCAAGGAGCAACAACCTCGTGGTGAAAGAAACCTTCATCCTCTTGTTCTAAAACAAGTTGGAATGAATCATACCAATGAAAGTTTTTCGTTTCATCCTTTTTTTGAGACCTTTGACATGTTTTGACATTTTCTCTTTCCTAACTTGACATTCGTCAAAGGTTTCCTCGAGCGTAGTCCATAGATTAGATTGGGATTCCATTTTTTTCTCCCTTGGGGGTCGAAAATGATAATAAAGGTTATCCATTCATTCATTTCAAAAGTGTCAGAATAGACGTTTTCCCGATGCCCTAAAGCAGGATCCCTGTTTGTGGAAACACAAGGCTTTTATTTGTTCTCAGATAAAGAGATGGGATTACTTCCGGTTTAAGAACCCGAGCAAACTGCCTGAAATGATAGCTTTCAAGATCAAACGAGACGATTTACAAGCAACCTCATACTAGATACTCTCGAGAACACTGATTTACAGATCGTTTTCGCCATAGCAATGTAAGACCGACACACGCTTCCTTATCTTTTTCGGACTAGGTGAGTGGTTTTTTTTTGAAATTTCTCTTTTTGAGGTTCCGCTGAGAGTTGGAACAAAATTTGTCTGGATCTGACGTTAGATATCTTACTGAGATAGATTGGGTTTCCACGCCCCCATTTGCGACAATAAATCGGGATATTTCTTGTCAAAAATATCCTCGAGAAGGCGGGATTTCACTTTCAAGCTTTGCAATTGCATGAAAGTTTCTTTTTACCTAGAAAATATGTCTCGAATTGGGTTAGAGCCCAATCTTTTGAATCGTTTAATTTACATCGTGTTCAGGAATTGATGGGTCATCGTTTGCGTCCTTGAAAATATATCAAAAAAATGATTTAACATGAAAAAATATATGGCAACATACTAGCTTGAAGGCCTTTATTTGTCTGGAAATAATAGTTTCAAATGCATGCCACAAAATGTTATGGAATTAGAGCATCAGAGTTTAAAAGGTATCACATTTTTTTTGAGGTGTTGAAGTTGTTTCCTTTTTCAGTACTTTACTCAAGCGTGGTGATTTCCATTGCTTCTATAATGCTTTAACTATACTTCCAAATGTCCTTAACAACTGACCTATTGACAAATGAAAAACATCTAGCAAATGTTTTTGGGTTGATCAGCTATAAGTTGTGAACAGTATATCTTGCTTTGAGTTCGACAGGCTGACCGCTCATGAATCTTAAACCTTGACTTCGTTTCAGTCTTAAGACAAAACGAGCTTGATAAAACAAGATTTTGAGAGCAAAAGCAAAAAAACTCAGTTTTTGCAATCTGTTCGAACAATATTTCACTCTGCTATGATGCAGTCGCTCAATCAACTAATGCAAACAAAGTTAATCCACTTCATGTCTCATAATCAAGTCTCCAGAAATATGCATATTTCTAACATCACTTCTAAAAATATTGAAATAATGCTATCTTGTTCAAATCACATTTCTAAAAAGTTTCTTTAACTATAGTGTTGAAGGATTGGTGTTATGGAAAAATATCTAAATTTCAAGCACCTCATTTACAGGTTTTTCCATCATATGGGTGGAGTTTTTTCAGTTTCAAGCCAATTAAAATGTAAGAATGAGTTTTATTGCGTCAAGGAATGCCTCAAGCACATTTCAATAAATTGCTTTAAGCTTACTTTTACCCTTAGCCAAAGGCATTGTTCAAGTTTTGGTTAAACTTTTACTTTAAATCCCCTGTAATGTTCCCGTACATGAAAGACGTCTCAAAGTGCCAAAAATCTCACCAAAAAGACCATGTCCATCCAGCTTTTCTATGATTTGTTTTGGAAACCCAAGCTATTCATTTTGGATTTTTTGACCCTCTCGAAATTTGTGTTAACTTTTACCTTGAGCTTTATTGAGAGCAAATGTAACGAGGTATCTTCAACTCTAACTCGTTTTTTTGGGTGAAAGGCTTTTCTTTGAGCTCTCAGTCTCGACGAAAATGCAAAAACAAAGTGGTGAAAAAAGTCCATCGAAAAACATTTGTTTATCTTGCTTCTTAGCTTACGACTACTGACACACTAAATAAGTCACGAACGTGACGTGCTTCATCTGGAGATCAGTACATAGAAAGAACTCATTCATAAGAAGAATGGAAAGATACATACATAACCTTTGAAGGTCGATTGCGATTGTTACATATTTTGTTTTTTTCTAGGAAATTTTCAATTTTTCTAGCTTCTTGGTTTGAATGGTCAAAACACATATTGAGATTTCAAATAAAAAAGGAATACGTTCTATCTGTTTTGAGAGTCTTTAGAAGAGCGTTATCAAAGGTGTCAATAAATTTTTCAGTAGGTCCTTTAATCCAAATATTAATTGGAAATTAATTTAAATCATAATGTGACAAAGGAATGTGTTTTTCGAGACCTTGTTCATTCAATCTTCACACATCGTTCATGGTTTCGGATTCAGTAACTATTCAGCAACTCTCGTTTATACTCGTTTATTCAAAGGAGTTCCATTCCATGGTATACAGTAAATCTCGATTTTATTATAGGAGTGGAGCAAAATGCTTTTGTCTGAGGAATGAAACGAAAGTATGCACTTGATGTAGGTAGGGAGCGAAACAATACAGTTTTTTGACTAAAATTTTGAACTTCTGTTTTGCCTTTTAAACTCTAAATTTCAAACTATATTGAAATATACTGGACTCCTTTGTCTCTTTGGTAAAATTGAGATATTAGAATTTGTATTATTACCATCGGACCCATAATATACTTGAAATCAGTTTCTGTATTATTCATTTAGAGTTATTGCTTCAGTTCGTTTAATTAATATTGCATAATTCTCTTAGACTTGGTATTTCACATTTATAACATTGATTTTTTGGGTGTCAAAGTGAAAAAGGTACCTAGAGTCTAATGAACCGTTCTGTTGTTATGCTATATGTTTTACAAACTGAAAGGTCCTGAAAACTTAACATTTACTCACTTGTCACTTGGATCAAAGATTGTTATGAGTTAACTATGAAATATTTCATCAATAAACGGGAATAAACAATTAGAGCAACTTCAAAGGTTTTCTACATCCCCAACAAATTGTCAAATTTCAATTATTTTTGTTTCCATACTTCCTTTCTCCACTTTGATCTGGTGTTATGCATCATTAATAATGGTGTATCTCCAGTAACATTGATCGTTTGGCGAGGAATGGAAATAATGAAAAAACAGGCATGAAAGACAAGCATTCATAATCATAAGACCATTCTCCTTCACATGACTTTAACTTATTCACAACATTTTGTTGACTCTAGCAACCAAACTAACATAATATTCGCACGATTGCTAATTCATCTTGCCAGCAACAAAATAACGTAACATATCATTTTAGAATAAAGGAAAGAAACGTTTGATGTATTGTGTCTAATTGACCTCAGTAGTTAATATTAAGGTTCTCTCACTCACCTATAGTACTTGAACGTGGTCATTGTTGCATTGGAGGTGGTATTCCCGAAGTCGATGTAGCAGAAAGGCTTTTCTCCATCGGGACTCTGGGGATCTGGAACGTGACCAAACGTGTGGAACAGACCCAAAGGAAGAGCAAAGGTCAGACTCAGGACCCAAATGCAAAAGATCACAATGTTCGAGAACAATTTGCTCGGTTTCTTTCGCAACGGGTACATAATGGCGCGGTATCTGTAACAGAAGCATTAGTAAATTGAATGCATGTAAAGCGGAATTCGTATCTTTCACGGAGTTTTAATTTGGCTTGTTCAACTGATTAGATTGGGATTGTCCTCGACTTTTGATAGGAAAGACTTTGGCAGATTGAATTCTGCGCGTTGTTTTCAATAAAATAGAGGTTAAATGCACATTTAGAGGCAATTATTTACATACTGAACTAGTATTAACTACAGTTAACCAATGTGGAAACGTTTGAGGCCTAAATTTCAAGATAAATGCGAGTAGCAATCAATAACTCGTAAAGATAAAAATACTGTTTCATGAATGCCCAAATTAAGGCTTGCATCGTATCTACGTAGAACCACCGAACTTTCTGGACGAGTTTAATGCTAACAAGTGTGTCATCTAGCAGGTCTAAAACAAATGTATTTTCTGCAAATGAGGCTGTTAAATTGATTGTGTATTTTACTTTTAGCTCAATCAAAAATCGCAATGAATGTTTGTTAATAAATATAAAATATAATATAAATATAAAATAATAATAAATATAAAAAATAAACATAAAAAATAATGCCCACTCAAATTTATGTTGTGATGAAGCCCTTTTATTGCAAAAATTACCAAAGGCTAACTCATGCATTCTGTGAAAAAAATTGTAGAGAGCTTTCACAAAGAACAACTCTTGACTCAATGGGTCGCATGTTAACGCATCTAATTCATGGTGTTTAGTATACTATAATTGCGCTTGAGTATACTCTAATTCTAGTTTGGTCGTAACATGCGGAATAATTGAACAAACCTCAAGATAAGTATACTCTTCCGGCAGAGATATTTTTAAGTATACTCTAAGGGCACGAGTGCACCTTGGTGTTGCACTCGCGCTCTTTAGATTAGAGGCTGTGCCTCAGTGCGCCCATTTCAGCGAGGGTGAAATAAGCCTAAGTTAACCTTATCTCCTACATTCTGCGTTGAGAAAAGCTGTCTGACCATAAAAAAACTGTTTGTGTGGAAACACTGGGCCTGTGTTGTTAAACACAAGTTTAAACAGTTAAACTTCAAGCCCATTTACTATACAAATGCCTTCGGACTCGTTCAAAATCGAACTGAAAGTCGATTTCTCAAAGATTTTCAAGTCTAACTGAATCCAATTCAACTTTAAGCGGGAACTCTTGAAGAAAACGACGAGAGGAACGATTTGATCATCTTCCAACGTGCTCGGAAACATCAAAAAGTGCGTCAATCAGACAAATGAATGAGCCGTCCTTCAACACCACCACCCCCGGATACAACGAACCAATGGATGGGTATGGAATCAATAGAAAATTGTGAATAAAAGACACAAGACAGAATAAGAGACATCGACTCCGCTTGCAAATCCATCCCTCATCACTCAATGGCCACACCTACCAATGGACTTGTCCACGGATCAACCAACTACGCAAAAGCATAAAAGAAAAAAACTTCAACGGGAATAATAAGCCGCGCTCATGAAGGCCCTGCCAAAATTGCCCATCTTCAACCCAAGAACCCACAACGCTCCTATGTTATCAAGAACGTCATTTCAGTCCATGTGTTCGAGACACTACTGTTTTTTCGATTTGAAATTGATGCCAAAAAATCGGATAGATAAGCCGCTTCAAGGAAAATAGGATTTGGTCTAAACATTCTCAAGAGTTCATGGAAGCATAACTAGAACGACCAAACGGATTGGATCGTGTCCCGGACTTTCTCTACAATTATCACTTTTAATTCAAAAGATGCTCCAATATGTTCATTTGTGTTATTCTCCTAACGAGTAATTAAGATGCAAGTTTTCGCCACGGAAACGAAAAAAGACATTGAAAGAATAAATGCTGCTGTTTCAAAAACATTTTCGAGGAAATTTCAATACCAATAGAACTATGGATTACGCCTTTTGTATCCTTTAATTCTGAAAGCTCCGAGGACATCTTGTTTTTTTCGGGACCTCTCGATACCTATTTTCTTATGACATACTATTTGTTTAGTGTATTTGAGCCACAAATGACAAATTGTCTTCAATTTTGAAAACTAGGAAAGAACTAGGTCCACCATTTATGTTTTATCATTATCAATAATTGCAAATACTGTACCAATGAAATTCAGTTCGGCTTTGAAATATCTGTCACAGAAACCCTCCTTGTCCCCGTTTTGGCATAAAAAAGCGTATCAAATCTATCTTTGGTCTCGCAAAGCTATCCTCTACTTTGAAATTGCATGGGCAAATTGTGTGAGTACACAACAATTGCTATACTCATCGGTTTTTTTCACGTTAAGTATACTTGAGGTCAGCTATGTAGTAAGACCAGAGTTGAGTATACTATAAAACAAATCGATCTTATGTGCGTTAACATGCGACCCATTAATTCGATTGAGTTGATAATTGAAAAATGAAATCCACCCAACAGAAGTAAGGTCTAATCTGCAGAATTATCCAATCGGCTGTGCCTACTTGAGGTCATACCTAATTTATGGTTAAGTTCATGTTTGTAAGGAGCATTTGCCTATTCAAAATGACTCAGAACAGAAACAGGAGATGAGTTGGAGAGTTTAATTGAATGATCATAGAGCCATTTCTCAATGGCTAAAGACTCTGATATAGAATGTGAGGATTTTTTTTAATTTTTACATTGCTTTTTTTATTGCTGCTGCTTGTGTCGGAAGGATGAGCCTCGCCTGACCAGTGAAGCTAGCCATCACATCGTCCAAATTTTTACGATACACAATTTGAAGTCCGGTATCAGAATGGTTCTCCGTCTGTGGGTGTGGATTAACGTGTAAAGTTTCCTTGAGAAAAGTCGGGGAGGAGAATCGAATCTGGGACTTCTCTCATTGTAGGAAACTGCACTAACGTCTTCTTTCTCTAAGGAGGTATGAGTTATGTTACCTTTCATACCGATTCAAAAGCTTCTTGTGGCCAACGTCTCACGATTTGATACGCCACACAATCAAGTTACTTTAAAAAAAGATTGGCAGGAAATTAGAGATCCTTCCAAAGGAATGTAGTTGCCGTTAGATTGGTGCAGTACACCTCTAGAAAACTTCTTTTGACCTAATAATAACAACTTGTTTGGGACCTTCCTTTATCTACGAGTCCCTTTGTTCAAGACATTGTTGGAACTTAATTAACAAAATGTACGCTAAAAGTTTTAGGAGATTTTCCTCTTCAACTCAGAAGATGAGTCTTTTACTTCGTTCGTTGGCATTGACTTTTACAGTTGTAACCAATTTCTGAGCTTTTGATTTCTTCGCTTTTGTCATATTTTTGCTTTACTTGGACTTTTTCAATTCTGAATAATATGACTAAATATCGTCTAGTCTTCACCAAGGTGTTTGTTTGTTTGTTACAAATATGAATGCTAGAAACAAAATGAAATCTTTCAAAGAAGGTTGTTCTAGGTTAGAAATAAATAACTTCGTCACTTAAATCCGTGTTTTGTGATTAAGCTTTTGTTTATTTCAACCAGGGTTGTTCCTCCATCATTCAATGGGTAATCCACAAAATCATGAATTTTGGAGCAAAGGATTATGGATAAATGGACTTTTTACTTTTTCTATAAATTTGGACAAGGTTTTTTTCACGACTCTTTTGCATCAGGATTTTTTACATGAGGATTTTCAATCCATAAAATAAGCCAACAGAACACCAAAACCATTAGAAAAAAATGAAGTTGTGTCATGCGATGATTTTTTACAAATCCTAAGAAATCCATCTATTAATCGTCGATAAATGTGTCCATGGATGGTTTTTCCTCAATGTGGTCGGATTAAACCAACCCTGTTTCAAACCCAAAAAACGCTTCACTGATTAGTTAGAAGTAAGTGCTGCCGCTTCCTTTTGTTTTTTTATTCAAGTGTATCTAAATGAATTCGAAAAGATTTCCTTCAAAAATGCTAATATTTGTATGAGTCTCTCTCTACATATCAAAATCTACAATAACAGTTCGATAGATTTGAAAGATGACCAAGCTCAAGCAAAGTTAATCTTTAATTCCATTCAAACCTCTGGGACAGAGATTAATTTCTCAAAAATAAATTTGCAAAAACCTTGTATCTTTTTGAACTGACAACCTGCGTCGACTTCGTAATCAATAAAAGGAAAAAAAAACATATGGACCTGGAACTGAAAATTCTTCTTTGTTCTTCGTGTCTAGGAATTCTCAGTTTCGACTCAAACGAAGTTGGCTTCCATGAATATGCCTTCCTTTACCTTTTGACAGCAGTCCCACATGAGTCAGAAAAAAATGAGTGGAGCGTGACAATGCAAACCTGTGAAAGAAACATTTTATGGCAAATGGTCTGGGTTCTTTCAAAGAAAAAACCTCGTCAGTGGAAAGCATTCTGTTAGTTTAGCCGTTCTTCGGCATTTCTTCTATTTCCTTTGGTTTCTGTCCCTCTTTTGCCATTTTTGGGACATGCGATAGAAAATAAAAAGAGTCCCTATAATTGTAGAAGTTAAATGTCTCAAGAATTTATAGTTTTTCATCTTTTTTCATTGTTTAAAAAAATACCAATACAAACAATTTTTGGATTGTTGGGTGCTAGCTAAGTCGGAGGGTTGAGCCCTGCCTTGTCAATGAAGCCAGCCATTACATCATCCATTTTTTTGCGATAGGCATTTTCATGTCTAGTATCAGATTGGTTCTCCATTTGATGGTGTGAATTAGCGTATAATAATAATTCCTTGAGAAAGGTCGGGGAGGAGAATCGAACCTGGGAACTTTCTCATTAAAGGAAACTGCGTTATCCACAACACCGCGTCTCCTTTCCTCCTAATGTCATTTCAGCTGTTATTATAGTGCTCTAGTAGAGCTGTTGCCGCATGAAATCCACTAGATGGCGCACTTTATGACCGTACTCTGTTATTATAGTGCTCAAATGTCAACCATAGGTTTTATACTGTACGTAGTGGTAGAGGAGTTATCCCTGTACGTATGTAGGGGAGCTTTTGCGTCACAATTAATTCGGAGACCTTGACAAGGTCAAATGATCGTACGTCAGGCAATAAGTTGTTCTTAACAATACACACATGTTGCTCGTTGCAACGTCCCTGACAACGCGTCAACCGTTCAGTGACTTTCTTGAGCTTTTGATATAACGCCCTCAGTAGTTTGAACATTATGCTTTTCGACATTCATGGAAACAATAATATCACTTGTTGATAATAAGTTGTTTATAAAATATAAGTTATTTTGATGGTATACAATGTCTTGGCATAGGAACCTCAAAAGCCTTTCCACTTCAGTTATAATGCCTTGCTTTTTTCAAAGCCACTAGAGCTATTATCATTTTCTTCGAAGGAAACGTAATTCAAGAGAAGATGAAAAGGTTGGATGATCAGCACGAGTTAACCGATACGAGATCTTCAGGCATGGAGTTTTGGCCTTGTTCAGATTTTGGACTTCATGATTATCTCAAGCCAGGAGCACTTACAAATTACTGTTTAGGTTCAAAAAATAACTTGAAAATTCCAGGGAAGAACACTTGCAAAAAACGCCATAATTTAGCACAACAATCTTAACAATTTTAAGGAAGCCAGAGTGGCCACGCGTACTAGTGCGTTCTTTAAAGTGCCGAGTGTAAGTGCTTCCCCAGACGGCGTAGGTTCGAATCCTGTTGTGGATCGGATTGAAGCTGTCGGGAGAAATCCTTTCAAGGAAGCCAGAGTGGCCGCGCGTACTAATGTGTTCCCATAAGAGCCGAGTGTAAGTGCTTCCCCAAACGGCGTAGGTTCGAATCCTGTTGGGGATCGAATTGAAGCTGTAGGGAGAAATCCTTCAATTTACAAGGAATCACATTCCTTGTTGCGGTAGTAAAAAATCCGCAAAAAAAATGAAAATAAAAAAATCACCCCAGAGGTGTATTTTTGAAATCTTTCTCGATTTTCAGTTGTTCATGGATATATGGTGTTTCAAACGCGGACAGGGTCATTGGACGTTAGATGGCAAGTAATAGAGTATACCAGAGGGCAAGAGTCAACTATTGTGCTAAAACAAAAAATTACAGTAACATACAAAACCATATGGTGGTTTTCTTGTGGCAACAGCTAACCGACTCCATGATAAATAAAGATTTACAACGATCATGTTTCAGTGTTTGACAACTACAATACCTGAATCAGGTCAAAAGTCTAAAACAACCTGCCTTTTTTATTGCAATTACACTTCACGTCAAACATTCGAGGTGTGACTGACAGCTTTGGGTGCAGATTAAAGCAAGAATATGGACTCCATTTTTCTCATATGAATTGTAACTCTGGCCCTCTAAGAGGAGAAACGTAACGTGATTTCAAGAGAGTGACCACACATCATGCGTTGAAAACAAGCAAGCTGCTCAAACAGTTTTTCTCTTTGTTTTGATACTGTTGTTTGATCAGCTCTTGCAACGTCAATCCACGATTAACATTTGAGGCATTTCATTTTGTCCAAAAGTGATGTCAGATCATTGGTTCTTACATAAATATTCAAAATTGACGACAAGGAAACCACTAGACGCATTTTATGATTGTTAGCTCAAAACTGGTAATACTGCTCATTAAAGTAGTGCTGTACTGGAATGATAGTAGTGCTCTAAAATGGTCACGGTGCTCTAAAATGATTATAGTGCTCTAAAATGATCATAGTGCTCTAAAATAAACATAGTGCTCTAAAATGATCATAGTGCTCTAAAATGATGATAGTGCTCTAAAATGATAAAAGTACTCTAAAATAATCTTAATGCATTAAAATGATATTAATGCTCTAAAATGATATTAATGCTCTAAAATGATATTAATGCTCTAAAATGATATTAATGCTCTAATTTGATAAAAGTGCTCTAAAATGTTAATAGTGCGTTAGAGAAAACAGGGACTGGAAACATCTTCTTGAAAACTCTCATTATGATACATCAGATTGGAATAATCAATTTCTACAGGGTGATAATAACAAACTTGATCTTTTTTCAAGAGACGCAGATAATCAAATTAGATGGCTTTCTCATGCTCACTCTTTTTTGCGTGAACGATCAGTTGGAATTTAGAGAGAGGACGAGCGAATAATAAAAGAACACTGTTATTATTATGTCAAAGTTGGTTTAGAGCCTAAAAATATGGAAATAATGACAAAAAAGAAACTATTTACGTCAGAAATTGCTAAGAATACGTGTTTACCCGACTCGTCAGGACTCAATACACAATATGGGCAAGTACAGTGTGTCTTTTAGGGTTGGAAAGATAAATTAGATTTTTAAATGTGAAGCCGGCTGTATGGTTGACAAACACAACAGTTTTCTTTTCATTAAATTTTGTTGATTGATTCAAGTGGTGAAAACTCGATGTTTTCTGCCTTACATTGTTTATCTGAACATTTCATTTTACTCCATGAAACATTTCGGGCGATGTCGTCCCGAAATGTCGGAGTAACCATTTCCGCAAATAGATTTTAAGGTCTCTTTTTGATCAACATTTTCGAGAGAAGTAATTGGAGTAAAGTTATATCAAATACAAGATGACAGAATATATTTCTTTGTGATTTCAAATTTTCAAAAAACACTCTCCTTGCTGGCATCATAGTTTTGCAATCCATTTGGCAACCAGTAATTTAAAAAAAAAATGTTTAACGGACACATCTTACCCGAATATTTCTTAACTAGCTATTGCTTTTACCATTCTCATTAATTAAACCATGTTGCCATATCAAGGCGATGCTAAAGCATCTCCCTCTTATTACACGTATCTCTTTATATATTCTTACACCATTTAAAAACATTGCACACCATTAACTGACACTGCACTGTACTTCAAAATATTTTTGGGAGCAAATGAAGCCTCTTGTGAAGACTCGCGGGTCAATTAATTGTACCAGAAAGTAGATTAAGTTGGACTTTACAATTGGTGATAAACGAGGCTATTGGCAAAATATTCACCACAAAGAGCAATCAAGTTGCACCAAAGTGCGCAATTATTTCTTTAATGTGACTTTGTGGAGCTTCAGTCATTCAGCAACACCATCAGACCTCACTTGAAAAGAGTTCATACGAGGTTCCATTTGTTTTTTCAAGTCCTTTGTTAGCAAGAGCTAATATGTATTGAATAGAGTGTCTTTTAAGTATGACACTTCAAACAAATATGAAACAAAATGTTGACACAAAAGAGGTCCCATTTTCTTTTTTTTCTTCACATGAACCACTGAATTCTTCTGGACGATGAGGCTAGTGGCTGGAATTATGATTTTCATTAAAAGGTCAATTGTGTTCTTCTGAAAATAATATGAAATGTTTTTATGAAACCGCGTTTATCACGTGGTTACAAAGTTCAATTTTCAGCTCAATCACATGCCAGAGTGAAAAGTTATACCTTTTTAAAGTTTAAAACAGATGACATCATTAAATAAATGAGCTCGCCCTTTTGGGCTAAAATCAGAATGTGCGCCAGCTTCATTCATTTAGTAGTGGATTATGCACTGAGACTTACCAAAGCATATCTTTTCACTTAGTCTTTTGATTCAGTGAAATGAAGTATAATTTTCTTATAGCGTAGACTTTCATTAAAGAATAGAAAAACTGTTTGGTTGTATGAGACAGGATTTTATTATTCTTGCTTTTGTCGTCTGAGTCTAGCTTTTAGGCTTTTTTTGGTACATCCAATTTAAGCTTACGCATGTCCTCTATTTAAGCTAAATGCAATCAAGGAGTTCGTGTGGGCTGTTTTGGCTCATATCGATTGACTACCAAGTCGCAAGTTTAACACTGATGCCATTACTCGTATGTTCTTGCTAGAACGGAAACTATTTCTTCAGTTTCTTGGTCATATCAATTGCAATTTTGCTTTCCTTATCTAAAATATTAAAGCCCGATCTCATTGCTCGCTATGATAGAGAGCATTAAACAAGCCTTTGAAGTTGATTCCGATAAAGGCTAAATATATCTGTATTATTTTGTGGATATCAATTATGAATGTGGTCCAAAAATTATCAAACACCCGATTTAGAGGATGTCTGAAAAAATGTTTTTTCCGATTGCAGCTTAGAAATTTGAAAATCTAATTTAGCGAATCTGAACAATCCAAAACAACTATTTTGTTTTATGGGATTATCGTAACATATCCTGCCAATGACGCGAAAAGGAAAAACAAGATGTTGAAATGGTAATTCACAAATTCAGCCTCTAACAAATTTTAAAATAACTAGAAATTAACTGAACTATGGACTTGTTTGTGTGTTTTAAGTTGATAAAGTGGAATTTTTGGTCCACGAATAAAACAAAGTTCCTAGAATCCTAGAAAAGTATAAATTTTTTTTTTTCAAAGCTACGTGTATTTATATTTGACAACCGGACAATTATGTTTTCTTAAGTTCCTTCATTCTGACCCTTTTGGATTCGATTTTGGTTCAAAATTTTAAGTCTTTTTTACTTTGACTTTATATTAACAAAAACATGACTTTTTACTAAATTCCAACGACCTCAAGTGCATCGGTTAATAAGAATCAAAAATCCTTCGCGCATGCAATCAACAAGAAACATTCTCATTTTAGGAGCCATGTCTTGGTCATGTCTGGACATGATGGACTTAGATTACAGAAAAATGAAACCGTACTTTCACACCATTCCCCGATTCCTAAAGTCACAACTTTAGTATGACAGATTTGCAAATTACTAACCAGATTAATACTTGGAAAACCGTCAATCAATCAAGAACACGAGCTTTTTTTATTGTGCATTTGTGATGATAACTCGTTTGCTATAATACGCAACTTCATTCATATCGAACCTAAAATAAAAAACAACAACACAGTTTTGCTTGGTTTTCAAAGTCTGTGAAACCATTAAAGACTCTGAAACAAAATAAAGCAAAGTAAAAAAGGCAAGCAATAAAAACTTGATGAAAGCCTTTTTTGTTGTTGTTCTACCATTATCGAATTTTCCCTTTGAGTGAACCACGAATGGTTGATGGCATGTATGAATCATGCATATGTCAAAGTCACTTAAACAGTAACAGCGAGGACATTTTCCAAGAAGCTCATTGACTTGTGGCATACAATTAGGGGTCCAATATCAGTAGAGAAATAGTGCATGTAGTTCCAATTTCGACCATGATGAGGTGGGGTTCAATTATAGTCAAACATCCGGACGCTAGAACTCCGATTTGGAACTAATCATAACTGTTTTTTGTCCATAAAATGTTTTCCCGCATAAATTATTCCTCGCCACCAAATATGGTTCACATCTCATGGGGAAAATATATTTATTTATTTATATGAATCTATCTAATGTCATAACCAAGTTCAACGTTTCAAATCTGTTTTTCCTGTCTTAGGAACATATCATTTAAACGGGAGGGATTACCGTATCATATTACAGAGTACATGGCGTTAAAAATCAAGGCTTGCCAAAAATTGACTTGAGCTCTCAAGGGTTACATTTTTGAAAAATGTTGCATACAAACCAAAAGCATGTATAATATATGCTGAGAAGTATTGTCAAGTAATTTAAAAACAAAAGGAGAAATGAGAATGGCTTGAATAAACTCAAGCCCCGAGTCATTAGCCAGGAACCTTACCGAAAACGGGGGTTTCTCACTAAAGTCCCTAAATTTTGGTCAAATTTGCTCAATGCCATCTTTACATTTCATTGGTCCTATTGCTTCCGGTTCACTTTATAAATCAGGTACACAATAAAAGCCTGATTGTCAGTGACCAGAAAGGGCTTTCAAGCTTATTGCGAGAGGTGGATAGATTTAGATCCGGTTCGCCGTCAGTTAGAATCAACCATGAAGGACAAATCCCTTTGCTCTAAACCATGATTGGCGTGACAACTGGGCCATAAATTTCACTTACCTGTCCATGGAGATGGCTACCAGCGTGAAGATACTGACGTTCACACTCAAAATTTGGACCGTGGGACAGAACTGACACATGAATTCGGGCAAATCCCACCGTTGAAGCAACGCTGCGTGGAACTGGAACGGGATCGCGAACAAAGCGATGGTCACATCGGCAATGGCTAAATTAGCGATGTAAAAATTGGTCACGGTTCGCATTCGTGGAGCCACGACCACCACATAAATGACCAAAGCATTGCCAATGAAGGCCATGAGACTTATGAGTCCATAAAAGAAGGATAACAGGATCACCACTGAGGGTGGAACGTCGTAAAGAGATCCGGTTGAGTTGCCGCTCTCCCAATCGGATGTTAATGAGTCGTTTCTCATCGGGCTGTCGAGCTGTTCCATGTTGAGAGTCTAGCCTGAAATTGAAGAGCATTGTGAGACGACCAAGTTCCTAGGAGGTGTTTTCAATTGAAGTGTTGACTTGCTCCCAAAAGTCAACCACGGAGGGCCCTCATTAATCAACCAGTGGGAGACGACTACAAACAGAGCTCAATGAACAAGGCCTTCCAACATTTCCGAAACGAGCAGGTCTCTTAAAGACCCAAAGGGGTCATTACCAAGGGATGTTTCCGCTAACATGGACTATAATTAGAAATTAGAGCTTGAGCGTAATTAAAAACTATAGTTTTCGTTCACTTCTTAAGGAAACCTTCGCCCACAAATCCAAGGAAAACGGGTGGGGAGAAAGTGGTTTTCTCTTCAAAGTGGAAAATATCGAATCTTCGATGTGTGTACCATGCTGAATCTACCTTAAGTCCTTGTTTTCATTCCTAACAAAGGCAAGTTTGAACAGAAACAAAAGGTTGACATCCATGGTCTTAGTTTGCAAAAGAAATGGCTCTCCCAAGGGAAAAAAGTCTCAGAAACACGACATAGAAACAGGACGTAAAGAAAACTTGCTCAATGGCCATTGCTTTTCATGCGAAAATTAATCTCATTGTTGTCCTTTAGCTTAGCTCATAGATGAGACCATAATTAGTCTTCAACACCTTTACATTTCTATACAAAAAAGATCGAAGCTAAACCAAACACTTTTTGGAAAGCGATTTGAGTCAAAGTTCATATCCAAGAAAGGATAGAATTGCCAAGATTATCATAACCATGTGCTTGGTACTGAACTGAAATAGCCCTCAATGGTTTCAGTTTGAAACAGTGGGTGAACAATCGGAAACTGCACTTACTTTTACCATTTTGGGAAAGTGCCTCGTAAAAAAACGTTTAATGCTTGCGAGCTCCATATTTGCGATTCAGAGAAGCATTTTCGAAAGAATGGATATTCCCAGTCGTCACCGATAGAATGAAGCCTGGAGCTTGAATAAGCTTGTTCTCAGAACCATTTGGCTTAATGTGGCACATTTACAGCTTTCAATTGCAGAAAAGGCCAGGGATGAATGCGCTCTTAATGCTCGAAAATTAACACACCGCATTCGTCAAGCCTATCTTCAATGACAATTTTGTGTATCTGTCTTCTCAAAACTACAAATCAACACGTTTTGCAAAAAGGTTTTCTTGGTAGGATATTTTAGTTCAAGTTTGGACAGGAAAACCAAGGAAAACACTGTTCTGTGGCTGTGGATCGTAGTATTTAAATTTCATCCGGATTTCGATGCTCAATAATTTAGACACACTGTAAGTCAAGGGTATGCCTCGTATTGTGACTTATTGTGCATCTGATTACGATACACTCAAGACCGAATGAAAGACCATGAAAGAAACGCAAAGATAGCCGTTGTTCACTCAACATCATACAGTCTATGGAGTATCTTAAAGGAAACACACATTTTTGTCACCTAGATGGCCATTGCACAATTCAACACACCCTGAACATATCCTGTTTTAGTGTCCTCTCTTGCTCTCGAAATGAACAACACTTGAGCCCTAATCTAAAACAACAGTGACAAACAGCGCCATCTTGAGGTAAAAGCGACCCTGGGTGCTTCTGCATAATCTTTCACCTTAATTTATGATCACTCAACAAGACTTTTTGATTTCTGAATACAATAATATTGTACCTGAACTCTAAAAGACTCGAAATATGAGGAGAACTCAACTTTAAGATCTGAGCTCTAATTTTGGCAACAACTTTAAGTTGAGGCAAGAATTTCGCTGGACTATGAGGCTAACAAGAGGAATCATGATTTCCACTAGGAACAGTTCAATTACGTTCGTCTGCAGATGAGACCTTGCCTATGTTGATAAGAATACGTATTTCAATTTTCAGCTTAATCAAACGTCAGAGTCAAAAGATATGCTCTCTCAAAGTTCAGTGCAAATCTTACCAAAAATCAATGAACTATAGAGATGTGTTTCGAACCAGGAGTGCTGCCAGTTTTGACTTTGAAGGTTATCGTTGTTAAATGGGCAGGTTGTATTGAACTTTTTGAAAAGACCCTAAACAGGGACCAATTTGGCAACACTCGAACTAGTTCGATTTTGAGTTCCATCCATAGATATAAAAATGGATTTTGAGTTGGCAGTGTTGCCATATCTTATGGCAGATATGGTCTCTTGCCTGTTGAATAGTTTAGTTGTGGTCAGATTGTTGACCCTAAAAACCGAAATGGCAAAACTGCCAAAAATCCAACTCGAAACACATCAGTAATGAACTATTTTTCTGGTATTTTTTATTTTCTGGTAATTTTTTTACCAAACTTTGTCTACAATAAGGATCTCAATTGTTCAACATTTCCTTTATCACTTTTTGGCTTCTTTCAAATGCTCCAATCTTCCAGATGTGCAAAGCAAACAACTGAGATATTTTAGAAGAGTAGTGGACTTGCTAACAGTTACAATGATCAAGATTTAAAGTTAGTAGTAAAGTAAAAACGTTTGACTTGGTGTAGATCAGGGGTCGGCAGCAAGTTTTAGGCCAAGGTCCTTTGACTTTGTGTAAATAGGGCCCTCAAAACAGATACTGGTAGTTTCATGGGCCCACATATCTAACATCAAAGAGCTCTGGGTATAGTACTGAGTACAGTACTATGAATGTTCTCAGGCCCACTAATTTGGGCTTTCCCTTTAACGACAACCCTTGGGCCCACATGTGGGCCCAGGCCTATTGTTTGCCGACCCTTGGTGTACAGAATTCCATGAGAATGACATTGTCCAAAAAATCTTTTTTGCATTAATAATTTCTAAGAGACTAGCCCAAATGGACCGTTTTACCGCGTTTTTGAGCGGTTTAAGAACAATAAAGACTGAAAAAAATTCTTTATTTTTAATCGCCCTGACAGGTCTAGATTTTCATACGGTTCCACTTATTTCAGACACCAAGTAGACCTCAGAGCAAGACCTTAAAACTTTTCCTTTTAAGGACTTAGTACGCCTTGGGTTTTGTAACAAGACTCGGATTTTTTTAAGGTGGAGACATCATGCATACATAATTTACGCATGCTCACTTTATCAAGAGCTGTCTTCCGGCATAGCACAAGAGTATGAAGACCCTTTGTTACTTTGCACCCATTAACAAAGTTCTAGAGTCAATTTCTATGGTCCCCTTAAAATGTTTTAATCAGTTCATTTTGTGCTTGTTGAATGAGAATTAAGTAATTTTATTGTTTATTGCTTTTTTGCGACTCTAATACACTGCGTGCAAAAAAGAGTATAAAATGTTGTTCTAGATTTGTTCTAGAGTAGTTAGTAGCATAGTATTTCTGTAAAATATGTCAAATCTCATAAAGTAGAAGATTGAACTCCGACATGATCTTAAGAAAAATTAAGTCCTGTATATCCTTAATGTATTTTCGATTCAGAAATGCTGTACTAGAGGGAATATTTTATTTATAACAATATGTGATCAAGGCGCACTTCAAATTTCAATTTAGTTAGCATGAAAATGTTCAATCTTGAAAAAGCCAGTTCTGGACAGGTTGGAGGATTTCAAACCAAGAAAATAATTTTCAAGGGCAAATGTTAAAAGATATTAATTATCCAATAAATCTAGCCTCTTTTTTCACCTAGTCCTCAAGTCATTTGTTTTTTTCGTAGCTTTTTTTATTATTAAAGGAACGTTCGTTTACAATTTCTGCTGGTCTCCTAGATATTGTAAATCAAGCGAAAGTATGGAGGTTGTTTTGGCCGCTCTTTGCACATCCTGCTAATTGTTGGCTCTTTCCCAAAAAAAACTCTTTGTGATGTGATGATAACTTCTGATTGCATTATGATATATCGTCGTTGGTTTATTTCTTGGATCTTTGATGAGATCGAAAGAATAGACTCTTCAACGAGGCAGGTTTGAGCAAAGTAAATGCATTATTCTTGGGGTTCCACGGTCAATGGGCAAATTGGCCACTATCAAAGGAATACTTCAAGGTTGGGCGCCATTAAACGTGCACCTTTATTGGTAATCAATTGTGTTGAAAACAATCAAAACATTTTGCTTTCATTTTATCACAAGGGAGTGAAGCCTTTATAATCTAAAAAGGGGAAAGGGGAAATGGTATGGCTCACTTGATTAACACGCAAACGAGCTATGCTCGGGTTCATGGGTTCGAACCCTCTACCCCGTCTAGTGGATACTCGCCTCGAGTGATGATGCTACAGAACACCCAAATTGAGCCCTGAATGATTAAAAGATGCTTCGCATAATTCCAACCAAGAAGAATGTTCATAAATTGTATCCAATGAGTAAGAAGAGCTTGCAATAAAGATTATCATTATTAAAAACGCAGAAGTTTTCAACTTCAGATTCATGTCAAATTTGGAGTTACTTTGCAACACTTCAGCGACTTCCTATGAGCTTGTAAAATAAGTTTCTTTCATTTGAAAATAATGATTAAGCTTCAAGGCTGCTCAAACTATCCAAGCCTCGAAATTTACGATTGGAATGTTGCGCGAGTAAAACCCCTAACCCTGTAGTTATGACTCCTGACAAAGCCATAACTGTTGCATTCAAGGAAGACTGTGGGAATGTTTGCATTGGCTAAATCTTCGCAGACTTTCACCTCACTCAAAAGATCTATCTGTTGAAGCCGAAAAACTTACTGAAAAGATTGTTAAGGGTTTTTGCTTTAACGTAGACCACAGAAAATTGAAAATCGAAAATGCAATGCTTCATGTCTTGCGGTAAGAAGCACTGAATTTCTTGGAGTGAACGTCTATCAATGAGAACTACTGTTTCTAGTAAGATCAAATCAATTACTAAACCATGCTCGCTTCAGGATATAAGTTTGAGAAAACGTAACTTTTCACTTCGACATTTGATTAGGTTGAAAATTGAAACACGTTGTTTACCCAATGACTGCAAGATCTCAAATCCAGGCGAATTCATTGGATGAGTATCGTTGGACGAATTCAGCTTAGGATTTTGGGGCCAAACTGACTAGGGATGGATCAAAACTTGGCTCGGGCGTTTCATGGTTTAAGTTTGTTACTTGAAGGAAGAGTTTTTGTTTCGATTAATTGTCAAAACGAACAATGCAAATTGCGCTCGAGCATTTTAATGAAGTTTTTGGAGGGTTAGTCTGGACTTTGACGCATCCCTAGCCATTTTGATCCCAGAATCCCCAACAGAATTCGTTCGATTACCCTCATCCATAATCATAATTGTCATTGCTTGTCTCCCATTCCAAAAAAATCAATGCTTTTTGTCTGCCGAAACTATGCGTTGGGGTCATTTTAAGACTAACGTTAGGGGTAAAAATATTCAAGGCACATTTTGTACTTCCCTTGACCCCTATCTCGTCAATTTGAATGATGAAAACGTACCTTAAAATCAAAGATTTGGAAATAATGACACTTGATGAACACTAATTATCTTCAGCTTATCCGTTTGCATTCAAAATACATTTTTTGAAAAGTAGTAGATTGTTGAAGAAAACTCGGTTAGATTGCTAGGGTCATATCAAAACAATAGTATAGTTACAAGTTACTTAATGTGCAATGAATCCCCGTTATTGACTAGTTCAGGGCAAGAAACCATGAAATGTACATAATACGATTTTTTTGTCTTTGTTCAGGCTCTTCATTTCCCTAAAAATCCTGCTTCAGAATTTTGAAAGCTCAATTGCCTGTGTCACGCAATTGAAGGAAACCATAGGCTTATTTCCTTTAATGTTATGAGAGTATTATAAAAATAATCTTCAAATTATTACTACTGGAATGAATTTGAAACTTTTACCTCGTGTTAATTAACTAAAATTTCAGATCTTACGGAAGAATTCGATTTTGATGACAGACTATTCAATGTAAGCAAACGTGGTCAGATTTAATGTGAAGCACAGACCACCAGAATTGAAAAAGAGTCCTTTTCTTCCTTGGGAATGTCTTTGACTACAATGGGAATTCGAACGGATATTGGATCCCATTTGCCAATGATCAAGGTCCTAATCATTTCCAGGCCGTTTCTTTTCGTCTCCTTGAGACAAACTCCATGAATCTTCAAGACGGAGTTCTAAGATCTCACGTAGAATTTGAATTTATCCAAGCAATCAGGCTCACATTTCTGAGAACGACCTGATCTTTTCATTGGTCTGAGAATTCAGGTGTCGAGTTGCAATCCACTTACTCATTTGATCTTCGGAACGAGCAACTCTTTACGTACTCTTTGCTAAAGGCTAAAGACCAAATACAATAGATTCGTGGTGAGAAAACTTTTTTGGGGATATGTTTTGTTTGTGACTTTAGGTCTACGTCAAGTTTTGCACTAGTGTGTTGCAAGGCCAATTACTATTGGACATGAAACTTGCAGACCCAAGTTTTTGCTTATCCTCTTGAGATAAAGTGCGGCTTTGAGAGGGCACTTTTGCGGGGTTTTCCGGCAAAACGGCTCTTGAGCCTTCTTCCCCATTAATCTTTAGTGCTCAAGGAGCTCCACACATCTTGGTATTATCATTTCCATCCAATCGCTCTTCAAACTAGAGTCATGCATTCTAAAGTCTGATCACAGTCTCCGCTCTGAATAATGATAAATCTTACCAGATGATGAAGTGTTGAAGTCCTCGAAGATGGAGCTCGTTGCTTGACGTTCTGAATATGTAGATTAGATTAGTACATAATTTTGAAACAATGCCCAGAGTACACACTATTGAAAGATCTCAGCGGGGCAAAGATGAGAAAAATCACCACTCCGAGTCCAAAGCCTTAGGGATTATCTACGATATCACTAGTTCAGCAGTGTTTCCGTCTAACCGCGGGAAGTCTCTGAGAGGCTTTGGCTTTCTTTCTCGGAGATTCCCGTCCAAGCGACGGAGTCCCTTCCACAAGGGCCCTTTTCTCTCTCTTGCCGTTTTCTTGGCTGTTCTCTCTTCCACCCACTCACACGATTCGATTCGATGTGTGTGGTGAGAATCAAGCGCCATGAAACCAGGAATGGACCTCTCATTTTGACCTTCTTTGGTCGGTGACCACAAAGGATTTAGTTTTGCTTGAACCTCTTAGCATGCCAATGATATGGACACTACCTTTAGTTAAATTCCTAGATGCGTTGAGCATATGTACTGACTGTACTCTGACCCTTTTATGTGAGTCAAAGATGTGAGTACGTCATGGAGGGGTCTTGGTCTTGGATCTCGTTTTTTTGAAATTCGAAGTTTGCTGAAAGTTTGAATGACATGAATTTCCAAACTTTCCTGAGATCAGAAGTCAGATTATCACCATTTTGTTTAATGCGATTCCCGAGCCTTGCGAATTATGGCAAGGAGAGTTGGGAGGGCGTGAGGGTATAAATTGAGCTATTTGGAGGCTTGTTGCAAAGAACAAGGGATTGACCTCATCTCATAGGGATGGTTTCCATTAATTAATTGGTCAATTTTTTCTTTCAAAGTAAAGGGAATAGAGGGAAGGTTCGGTGACTGAGAAATGAGTAATTCCGATTCGGAAGCACACCGGCCTGCGTGAAATTCTCAGATCAACGGAAATGCAGGCGCATTCAAGTTTTTGAATTTGATTCAAAATATCCGTTTGAGGTATTTGTGATCTATCTTGAGCTTTTCCGTTGTTAAAAAATAGAAATGTCCCCAAAGAAAGTTTAAAGCATTATTTTTACTAATTATGGGCAGAAATTGGTCACACTTGCAAATTCGTTCCATAGAGTGCCTTAGAGGAGTATACAGTAGAGAGGCCATTGTTGTCATTTTTTTTCATTCATTGCGCTTGGGTGGCAGTTTTTGTCTCATAACTTCGATGATTCATATTTAAGACCAGCCTTAACACCAGCCAAATTTCGTTGCTTATTTGCTGTCGTTGTTGGTCAAAACTTTGCGGTTTGAAATGTTGTACGATCGGTCCATCAAAATCCTTCATTCCAAAATTTCAAAACAGAATGGGCCTCAAGGAACTCAACTAAATCGTGGGATGTTTGTAAGTCCTTTGTTCATCCGATCAAAAAATTATAGCCACCGTATTGTTTTGGTGATCGAAAAAAGGTCGCTTTAAAAAAGGTCGCTTTTGAGCAAAATAATGGTCGGTTATTTTCTTTAATTTCGATTGTAGAACTGCATTGTTATTTTATTACTTGCGCCGTAATCATCCTCAGCATAGTATTAGATGAAATGAATACCAAGACAAGTCAATCTGAACCTTGAGCACTAAAAAATCTACGTAAAATACTAGCCGACTAAAATTTCCTTATTTGAATTTTCAAGGCCTTCAAATTTTCGAGTGAATAAGGTTTTTGCGGTCTATGAAAACATGCCACATTTTCCGAATATTTTTCGTGTCTCTCCTTTGTAACCGTTCCAATGAGCAAAGCTACATTGATGATCAATAATAATCCCTTTCATTCAGCCTCTCTCATTTACCATTAGTTCCCAAAAGGCCCATGCTCACTGAGCTAATCGTTTCCGCCATTGCACTTATGGCTATTCAAATGTACAGTACGTTTCTGAGAATGGTGAGCTTGGCATATTTCGTATGAGACTTTCTCGATGCAAAAATTTCCTTTCACCAGGCACAGAACCGAAGCACTCATTTCTTTCAATTTCCACATTTTTACGTCTAGCAGAACTTTTGTTGATTTTGTTTCTTAAACGTACGTACATTCACATGCCAAGAAAGCAAGGATAGGTAATTGAAACAACACAAAACAGAAGGACTCGCGTTTGATAGTGATTTAGAAATAGCCTCTGAGATCAGACCGGAAATCAAAGGATCCGAGTTCCTACGACCCTTCTTGAGTAGTTGGATCACGTAGGACGTGTACTTGGAGTATTGCCAGATGAGATATATCGGGCATGATGTTCACGACCCCTATAAAAGAATGCCAAGACGTTTTCCAGCTCGAGGGAAATTTCCTGAGAATGAAGAAAAAACTCCACTGACCTTTGTTTACGGGGCCCTAAACACGATGGAACTTGTCTAAAACTCAAACGGATGGATATGTAAGAGTAGAGTTATTGCGAAAAACATTAAGTACTAACATTTTTTTGGTAAACTTATCGGAATACATTTGTTTGGTTTATTAGATAAGAATCGAATAAGTCAAAAATATTTGATAGCGCAAAAGCATCCAAACTCCCAAATGGTAATGAATAAGGCCCGGATTTTTTTATTTATTTTTTAGATACAAAATATGGTGAAGTGGGTAGCGCAACTTCCTGGCATGAGAGAGAGGTTCTTGGTTCGTGTCTCCCCGTGACATTTCTATCAGGAAGTTTTTAGACGTTAACCACCCCCACAGATCGAGAACTGCAACCTGATACCGGACACCAATAATGAACAACGGAATTACCAGCTAATAGAAATTATTTATAATGTTTGTCTATTGTACAAATTAAAATCTATAATCAAATAAATAAAGAACGGGATGTTGTGAAGGCTGGCTCCGCTGACCGGATGGGTGGTTCAAGCCCCCATCCTGGTACTACACAAATATCTTTAAAAAATGCATCAAATTCATCAAAAACAAATTTGGAAAATCGGTGCACACAGACAAAAAAACGAAATAAAGGCGTTGTCAAAAAAAAAATCTTAAATGTCTGGCTTTTTTAAATATTTAGTTCGGGCTTTTGAAGAAAATATATTGGATATTTTGTTACCTTTGTGAAAATATTTTTCCGGGCCCTAGTGATGAATAAGACAAACAGAACAGAAGTGTGACCGAAGGATTACCCTTTGCTCGAACTATTGGTTTTGATATCGATAAGAAACGGAGTTTGACAACAAAGTTGAAGTTTTTTTTGGTAAAAAAGCTCTGAATGAATCCAGAATAGCCGTGTGTACTTGCGTGTTGGTTGCTTAAGTATTTCCCCAAACGGCGAGAATTCAAATCCTTTAACTTTGGATTCTTTTTTGACTTGATTCAACTTATATGTTCTTGCCTCATCTAAGTTTTGACGCATAAAAAATGAAAAACCTAATCTGCTATTTCATGGACCAGGGAGAAATCCTTGGCCAAACCAAACCTAGTCCAAGGATGGCTCAAGCCAGGATTACTTTCAAAATACACACTGGGTCCGATTAGTACAATGAAAATTCAACGGAACAATACATTTGTTGCAAAAACCTCACATTTTAGTACAATGATCGGACCCAGTGTGTATTTTTGAAATTCGTCCTGACGTACAGTGGTTCCTGCCTAGTCCATCCTAGAGCGCTATAATAAAAGAGTACGCGCATATGCCATTTTGGTCATTCAGCTTACTTACCTTTGAAAGCATAATGTTTGACCTTTTTAGCCTTTGAAGGCCAAGACTGGCCAAAACCATGGGTGCCGGAAGATAACCTTCTCGTTCTCCTGATGAGCTTCTTTAGTTTCATGTAATAATTAGTGACAAAGTCAAAAATTGATAGGTGAATTGCAAAAACTTACATAAAAAGCTTCTTTCATATAGTATATTATGAGTACAAAATATCAAAACTTTTTTCAAAGTTAGGCATAACAGTCTGTAGCATTGTCAACCTGACGACTGCTACAAATGCGCAACTTCGCCAGGGCTGCCTAGGGCTGCCAGACAATTGTTCAACAAAAAAGTCATTTCACATGACAATGCAATAATGTGCACAAGGAAAACGCTCTAATGGCTCCAATTGACGTTCTAAATATTCACCAATCAATTCATATCTAGTTAGATGAAGTTTTCCTAAAAAGTAAGAAACTCAATGCAACTCAGTCTGGAGATTCATCAAGAGCTGACATTACTGAGTCAATTCACAGCAGCACTGGGCTTGAACGCGCATCGAGGTTTAAGAAGATCGAGAAGGTTATCTTCCGGCACCCATGGTTTTGGCCAGTCTTGGCCTTCAAAGGCTAAAAAGGTCAAACATTATGCTTTCAAAGGTAAGCTGAGATCATGAGCGTCAACTTGGTAGTAAATAGTGAATAGGTAAAGTTGCTTCAAACAGGTCGAACCCCTGAATCACATTACAATGGAACCAACGTCTTGGGACCAAAAATGGCACATGCGCGTACTCTTTCATTATAGCACTCTAGTCCAACCTATTATAATTCGGTGTGCTTTTACAATCACCTGTAAAAGAACATCTATAATTCAAGTTCTTGTCTAACCTACCCTACCATTCTTCATTTTAACTTAACATATTCATGGTAAGACAAAACATAACACATCAGCTGAAGCAGCTGATCAGCAAAAAGGGTCTCCATTCCAGGGCTGCCAGGTAATTGGAGACCAAAAACGCCAGATCAGTCTGTCAAAAACGCCAGGTATCGAAATTCGCCGCCAGATTTTTTTTTAAAAAACCGCCAGAATAACGCCTGATTCCAGTTCCTTCATTATGCATTTGTTCTAGAGGAGACATATCATGCACTAACCTTTCATCAATAAAGATAGCTGAGTTGAACTTATCAAGCATCCTTCGGGTTGATCCAGTTTAATAAGACACATTTTTCGCACACATTTGCTCTCATTTAGATAGAAAGAGACTTTGAATTTGAGTTTATCAGTAAGACCAAATAAGACAAAAAATAAAGCAAACCACCATCATATTCAAGCTAATAATCATGAGTGTGAAACTTTCGAAAGGTTTCGTACCCAAAAAATGTGCTTTTGAAAGTAGTTGAAATATTTGGAAATTTTGTGTATTATTTGTTTGGCCTTTTACCCACATATTTACAAAGTTTGATTTTTTGGCATTTCTTGCACTTTATTAGCCATGTTTTAGCCAACAGAAACGCAAAATTGTATTTTTTAAACATTTTTTTTTGCTTTTGCTTAAAAACTCTCCAGTTTTTTTGACATTTGAGTTTGTCACTGCAATAAATTGATTTGCCATTCCAATACACTTTGTTTACCATTCAAGCATTTATTTTTTTCATTCCAATACACTTTCTTTACAATCCCAGCACAGTTTTTTCCAATCTAGCGCATTTTGCTTGCCCCTTTTTCAGCTTGAAAAGCCTCTTCTATTTGCTAAAATCTTCAAGCTTACCAATACTAGTTTCAACAGCCCAGCACTCTCTAATATTAATTATAAGATTTTAATATCAGGATGTATAAGTGATGATTATTATAAGCACTACTTTTGGTTGTTTATCAGAAATTGCAGGAAAGTTAACATAAAAAAGAGAAAAACGAAAGAGATGGGCCAAAAATGGTCACATTATTTTTTGTAACTAATGCTGTAACTTTGAGCTCTAGCTCTGTTATGCTGAATTCTGCTAGAACAGTGTGACACTACTGTGTTTCTACTAATCCTACAAATCAAAGAAAATACGCCAAATTTCACGATTTTCAGTTAAATACCGCCAGAAACTTGTCAAAATGTTCTTCCTCGCCAAACAGAAATTCCCAACGCCAGACTGTAACGTAAACCGCCATAATACCGCCAGATTTTTCCGTCCCGCCAAATAAAAAATCTCGCCGCCAGACGAGGCCTCAAACCGCCAGAAACAACAAAATCTGGCGGGCCAAACCGCAATCTGGCAGCCTTGCTCCATTCAGTTGTTCTGTTATGACGTCACTGGAACCATTTGGAAGAATTATAGGGTCCAAAAAATGTTTTACATGATAAACATGTGTCTCTGTCAGGGTTAACGAATGAAATATCTTTTAGTTCGTTCTATTTGTTCACTCCGGGAGGCGTGGAATACTTCGGTGAAGGCAAAGGTTTTCTGACATCCTCGATCAACTCTTTCTTCAGACAAAAATAGGTTCGGTGACATTTCCATTGACATTCCGCGCCCAAAATCGACCTCCCATGAACAGCAATCCAATCCTGTCTTTTTTGCTTGAGCGTCGAGAAATCCTCCCTCTTTTACTTGTTCAGTGGATCACTGTGGATTACCGAATGCCATGCCAAGTTCAGAATGGAGGCATTGGCCCAAGATTTCCAAGTTTTCCAACGGGATTTGACCCAAGCATCCTTCCTCCTCCTGTTGTGAGTGAATGGCATTGAAAACCACTTTGTCTGTTCTAGTTCATGTGACCTTCAAGTTGAAGATGCTCCTAGTTCACCTGTGAATCTTCATTCCTGCCTCCTTGATTTTGACCACGATTGGTTCGTGTTGAATGTCTTCTCTCCAATCCAACTCTAGTGAAGTAGATCAATCCGTGATTTTCGGGCATCATCATGTCGTTTTGGGTGCCTCCACGGCTTCGCAGATTCATTATAGTCTTCATGACAGTGATTTGCACTTGTTTGGGACTATTTATCCTTGTATTTCCAACGCCCGATTTGTCTCAGGAAGTTGAATTGGTTCGTCAAATTGCTGACCTTTCAATCCGGATTCAACACGCGGAGCAATTGAATGCCGAGAGAAAATATCAGCTCCAAGCTCTTTTCCAAAAATTTTCCATGTTAAGTCGGCGGATTCTACAACAATCAGGTCAAAGTTCGGACGTGATTCTTGAGAACCTTCATAAAGAAAATGCTCTGGGAGTGAGATTAGGTATCACTGCAGATGCTATGCTGACAGGGGCTAATTGGACCTATGATTTAAGTATCCCGTCAGTTCACCACTTTTTGCCCCATTTGAGCAATTCGCCAATCAGTTTATCGCCAGCTTTTAAGTTGGCGAAAAAGGGGAATCGAAAAGTTTCCATGGTGATTGGGATACCTACAGTTAAACGCACACATCAGAGTTATCTCCAAGTGACACTCAAATCCATCATTGACAATATGGAAGAGGACGAGATGACTGACTGCCTGATAATCGTCTTTGTGGCTGAAACGGATGTCGAATTTGTAGCTAAGGTCGTGAGTGACATCAAAAATGACTTTGGTGGACATGTTGATAAAGGGCTCATTGAAGTGATATCGCCTCCTGCGGAATATTACCCGGATTTTGCCACCCTCCGTCAAACTCTGGGCGATGATTTGGAACGAGTCCAATGGAGGTCCAAGCAGAATTTGGACTATGCCTTCCTGATGATGTACGCTCATTGGCGTGGAAATTTCTACGTTCAACTGGAAGATGATGTTCTAACCAAACCTGGATTTTTCACCATTATGAAGAACTTCGCTTTAGACAAAAGTGCCACCAAGGAGCCTTGGTTTCTTATTGATTATTGCCAACTCGGGTTCATTGGCAAGCTTTTCAAGTCCTCCGATCTGCCCATGCTAATCCAGTTCTTTCTCATGTTTTACAACGACAAACCCGTGGATTGGCTTTTAGAAAATGTCCTGCAAACCATGGTGTGCAAGTTGGACCAAGATTACAAGAAGTGCCGTAAAGAAAAGAACAAGTTGTGGCTCCACTACAAGCCATCTCTGTTCCAACACATTGGAACACATTCATCCCTGAAGGGAAAGGTGCAGAAGCTCAAAGATAAGCAATTTGGCAAGATTGCTATGTTTGTGCCGCACTTTAATCCGCCAGCTAGGATTGAAACCGCAATCAAACACTATAAGTCGTATAGTATCACCCGTGCCTATCAAGGTGAAACCTTTTATTGGGGCTTAGTGCCTCAAGAAGGTGACACCATTCTGTTTTACCTCACCCCTCCAACTCCATTAACTGAGTTCAAGTTCATCAGTGGCAATGCTGAACATCCTTCGGATCGGTTTCTTAACACCGATATTGAGATCTTCATCAGTGAGGATGAAAACTCACGAGTACCTGGAAAGTTCTCCAGAACCAAGGATGGCTATGCTACTGTGGGAAAATTCGATGCCAATGGGGTGGCTGCCGGAGAATTGGATCCAACTTGGGGTCCAATCAGTCATCTTCGAATCTCAATTCATTCCTCAAGTGATAACTGGGTGATACTAAGTGAAATCCATTTGAAGACGGACTAGTCAATGTAGCGAAAGACCCCTTTAGAAACATTCCGGGGCGCAGTTAACAATGTCTCCTTTGATATTTCAAACTCGGGATGCCATTCCGAAATTAACGAAATTACGGAGGTTCCACAAATCATCTTTAAACATTCGATTTTTGTATCCTGCCCACATGATATTTGCGATTATCACTTGGGTAGGATTTCATTCTTACTGGAGGTTTTGTTTGACAAACAGTATCGCAGGTGCTTCCGACAACTAGTCACAAAGTAATTGGCAGAAACACGTTCTTGCCATAATCCGAGTATCATTCCTCTTGAATAGTCATTATCTCATTTGTGAGTTAAGTTATTTATTGGTTTTTTTGTGGTTCACACCTGCCCAATTCTTTTAGAAATTCGCCGGACAAGATTCCTGTTTTTAATACTCGACGCATTTTTTATTTAAAACGTCCATCTTGAATGTGGAATGTCTTGAACAGCTTCCTAAATATATTCTTTGTTGGCCAAGGGTTTTCTTGTTTGTGGATTTTTTTTGCTTTTTTCGGTTTTGGATGCTTTCATTTTGCTAATAAGTATGCAGAATGGTTACAAGTAACTTAAAATGGATTACAAAAAAAACGAGTAGTGAAATGGTATCGGGAGAAGGCTTCCAAGGATCAGCAAGACACTAAGGTGTGTTTGAATGCTGTCCGTTGTAGTAAATATATAATATGTTGAAAGTAAATAGAAATTACAAAAGAAATAAGGAGTACAAAATGCAAGACAGTAAAAATGTGAATACACTTAAAAAAGAAAAAGAAAAAAACATTGTGAAATAAAGAGAGAAAGAAACTGGGACCGGGGATCAAAGAAAAGGGCGCTACACGCGCGGGTTAAAACTGGTTAAAATCATGTTTATTTGGAAGGGAATGGGGTAAAAAACTGGTCACATCCTAATTCAGGACACCATATTTGTTTCAGACAATATCTTCTTGGATTTACGCTTTCAGTCTTATCTTGAAAACCTTATTCGTGCATTTATAGTCTGGGAGAATTGAGTTATTGAAGAGGTGTGGAAAGGCATATGCAGGTAGAATCATCATCCATTCACGATTACATTTTGGCTCAAAAAGTCACAGCCCACGTCTATTACTACGGGTTTGAAAAGGTGCTTGCCAGCGTTGGCCAACTCGACTCTCGCCTAACAAAATGTGAAGAGGTGGTTGAAAAAATGGGCGGAGAGATGGAGCGTTAAAATGACAAACTAAGGGGGCACGAAAATAGACTATCAGACCTCGAAAACAACACAGGAAATCTGGAAGGCGAAATTGTGGACAATGCCTTAATGGAAATGGAAGAAAGAGATCTACGACGGTTCAATTTGAAAATGACCCAAATTCTCGAATCCGAGGCCGTGAATGCAAAAGATCGACTAGAGCATGCCTCGAACAAAGTTATTGAGCTGATAAAAGAGATGCAAATACCTGTTCAACGCCGTGACATCCTGGCGTGTTACAGGACTGGAAAAAAAGACCGGAAAGAAGTCTCCACGACCACTCATCGTCCGTTTCTCGAATAAGGAACTTTTCAGAGGATCGATCTTGAAAGCTTTTGCCGACAACATGAAGACCAAAAACCGAACTTCATTATCTATAAACAAGATAAATATTTCTCCCGACTTAACGAAAATGCAACAAAATAATCTAACATCTGCGTATGAGGAAGCCAAGTCAAAAAACGAGAGAGAGGTGGACTCGAATGTAAAATGGATAGTAAGTGGGCCAAGGGATCGTCCCAAGGTTCATACATACATGTTATTGTGGAGTGAATCCTCACGTTCAACTAAAAATTTATCTACGCTCCATGCACCATTTCCAAGCATTACCACTTTTTGCACATAACTCAAAATCTAATATTTTCTTAGTTTTTCAAGGCCTAGCAGGTTAAAGCTTTTTAGCAAATGACCTGTGTGTGCTCGCCAATGAACATTTGCAATCCAACGTATTGCTCGCTTCTGTGTTTTAACAAGTTTTTCTATTTTTTTAGCGTGGCCGAAAAACTCCAAGCCATATTTTAGTTTACTTTGAATAAGTGAGTTATACATTAAGAGCTTCAGTTTTTTAGGCAAGTGTTTTCCATTGTGGCTAAAACTAAATAATGATCTTTTAAGTTTATTTTCTATCTGGCTGATGTGGTATGTCCATGATAATTTATCATCCATCCATAACCCAAGAAATTTAGTTGCTTTTCATGAAAGTTTTTTCCAACACGCTCCAGGGCTGAACCTCCACATTTAAGAGTAAATTTTGGACTCCCAGTTGAACGATTGTATTAGAAGAATTTACTTTTTCCTATATTTAATCTCAGTCTATTGCTCTTAAGCCATTGATGGAGCTTCTCCAACCATTCATTTGTCTCCAGTTCTACGGTTTTACGCTATTTCCAAAGTGTTGAAGGATTGTGTCGTCCGCATACTTCATAAAATTAAAGTTGTTACAACTTGGCATATCATTTACATACACCAAAAAAAGTAGAGGCCCAGAACACTTCCTTGAGGCACACGTTTTATGGATTGCGCGTTTGATAAGGTATAACCTAATTGAACTTGTTGTGAACGATTAAATAAATAATCTCTTTTAAAGACATTTTAAAGTCGCTTCCTTAACTCCATACGCATCTAGTTTTAGCAATAAAACTTCATGATCTACACAGTCAAACGCTTTTTTTAGGTCAAGGAATATAGTTAAACCAAATTTGAAGCCTCTGTTATTGAATAAGTTACCTATATAGTTTCTTAAAGCCTGGTTCGTTCCACAATTTGGTTGAAATCCAAACTGCTTATTCGAAAGAAATTTACTAATATAATCAAAAATTGCTTGAAAATGATCTTTTCAAAAACTTTAGAAAAAACCGGTGGCAGACTTATTGTACAATGGTATTGCCTTTGCATTTTTCCACTTAATTGGGACCTTTGAGTTTACTATAGAAAGATTAATTATTTTAGAAAGGGGTTTAACTATGGCGCTATTTACTTGCTTTAACAAATTATTAGACAAACCGTCAAAACCCGAGCTTTTTTTCCCTTGAGTTCTTTATCACCTCAAACACTTGCAGATCGCTCACCCGTGACAACTCAAAGACAGAATTGCTTTTAGGCAAATTTACAACATTCTTTGCAGGTAGTATATCGCAAATACTTCCAGGCTCACCAAAACTACAGAAAACATGGTTCAAAATTGTGGCTTTTTCTTTTGGCGACGAGATCTTACCTTCTTGGGGAGTTCTAATGAAATCTGGGCAATCTGTTTTATCTTTAGTTGGCCTATTCAAAACTTCATTTAATCCTTTCCAAACGTTTCTAAAATTCCCCCGGTTTTGTGAGGCAATACCTCTAAAATAAATTTGTGCAATTTTTAGCAATTTTCATGTATTTTCCCGAGATTCCCGCCAGAAACCTGTTCCATTTGAGCAAAAACTGGTTTTGAGTACAACAATTACTCAATGTGGCCAAAATAGTGCCAAAGATTTCATTTGTATAGAGTCCTTTAACCGCAACCAGTGAAATGGAAAACACGTGCAACCTTTGAGCTTTAATACGCAAAATTTTTGTTCTTACGTGTTCAATATAATATATATTGAGAAGTTCGAAAATATGTCAAACGTTTGTGTCCTTTCATTAAGTAATGATAAATATATATGACCGCAGTTTGATGGCAGCACATTGGAATGTGCATTCCGAGTTATCTTGGAGTTAAAACTTGTCACTAAGTCATTGAAATTTGCCTCAAGTTGATACTAGTGATGGATTCAATTTGATTTCAATCTGTTCAATCTTTTGGGATTGCCACCAATGCCATTGGCCCATTGCAAAAATGTTGTAAAAAAACAAGTTTTCGAGTTTCGAGTTCACCGAACCGAGTCAAAACCGAACCGAACTATCCCGAACTACCGAGTCCAAAACCGAACCGGAAGACAGACACTGTCCCAGAAGCGTTATAAAAATAGAGATTTTTTAACGTCTTTAATCCCAAAATCTCAACTCTGTCTGTTTAGAAAGAGCATGTTTTCCTTTGAATTAATCAAGATATCTTTCAAAATCATTTTGAGGCCACATTGCATGTTGGGAAACTTTGATTTAGTCTAATCGCTTAACCAGCTCTATCGTCCTTCTATCATTAGCTCTATGTCTAGCATAGTACACTGAGGACTAGTGATGGGGGGCAAACAAGAGATTGGGCAAGCTGTACTGACACAGTGCTGGGGCTTGCTGAAGCTTGGCATAGCTTGGGTGTCTGTACAAGTACTTTTCCCAGCTAACAGGTTTGCCAAATTTGCTAAGAATGAAGAATAAACTTGCCATCCGAATCTCACTAAACCAGGCTGATTCAGCTAAATAGGGCCCACACCTTTGAAATGATGTATTTTTAAGAAAATTACACACTTCAATTCTCTCACATGGGGAAATGCAAAAGATTTCGAGAATACTAAAAAAAAAATGTCGGCAACTCTGAGTAAACGAGATTGTTCCGGAAGTGTGACTTCTAGATCTCGGTCTTGATTAGCCTCAAAAGTGCATTCATGTGTGGCCTAGAACCGAAACAAAAAAAAACATGGTTTTGCAAATGCTATGCAAATTGAAATATTTTTTGTATCACTTCCATTATTTATTGCTAAATTATTAAGGTCAAAAGATCATCGAAAATGCAACTTGAGATTTTTTTCTTCCAAGTCACACTGCAAGTATCTTAACTCTTCAAAGGGCAACTGCCGGCAACTGCATCTTCCAGTGTTCCTTGAGCTTGCCAAGTGTATTGGTGTATTGCCCAAGTAATGCTTGTCAACAACTTGTTCTTGGTTGTCTGTGATGACTCATTACTTGCCCAAGTCACATCACTACCGAGGACACCTCAATAGGGTGACTCAAAGTTTTATTCCTGACAAAAATTATTCTCCGTGTCTCAAAACTCTGACTAGTTCGATTTTTGCGATTGTAAGCAAATGGTTCCTGATTGTTTTCTGACAAAGTTCAAACTTGCCATATAATAAAAGCTGAATTTAAGGCTACTTCCTGATTCAAGTATAATTTTACCATTTAACAAAAAATGATGCATTTGGTATGTTATGTCTCATGTTTTCAGAACAATTCTAAATAAAAACCAATAAGTTGCTGCTGAACAATGGTATTATTAAGTGCTAGAAATAATATTATGACAAAAGCTAAAATGTAAGTTTTATTTCTTGTCACAGAGAACTTTAGGATCTCGTTAACAAAATGACGATTTTTATGAAATGTAAACCTATACTCCTGATTATGTTTTTTAAGTTCTCAAACCTAAAGCACAAGCATTGCTTTTGATAAGTTTTCAAAAAGTGACAATGGTCACTCCCGAACGGGGTTTCTGTAAATAAACAAACGCGAGAACAATGAACAAGTTAAAAAATATCGGTATAAACAGCGACCGGTGCAAAAAAAACAATGTTACCATAGCTGAGTTTATATACCCTGTGACAACTTGAGTTGTTACAGAAATTTTACGTTACCACACGCCGTTGGTTTCATTTGCAAACACGAAAGTACGTAAGTTGCCACAAGAAATTGTTCAAAGAAAGCTAAGCTTGTAAACTCCGTCGCAAAACTCTTTCATAACTTTTGCCACAGGATTTCTTGTCCTAACTTACGTACTTTCGAGTTTGCAATTGAAGTCAATGGCGTGTGGTAGCGAAAAATTTCTGTTACAACTCAAGTTGTCACAGGGTATATAAACTCAGCTCATGTATCCTAGTTTATTAACAATGATTCACATGTAATCATCATATCATTCTTCAACATCAAGTGTTTAATGATATTTGACAATTTTCACCTTATCCAAATTGCGGTGGAGATTTACAAGGATATCAATTGCTCCGCATTTTCATTGGCGAAACGATTTCTCTTTTTAGAAATAATCTGAGCCACCGAAGAAAAGACACGTTTAGAGGAGACAGATGAGGCAGGGAGGGGTCAATACTTTTGGAACAAATCGAAAGGATTGAAAATTGGTCCCGCCCAGTTTCTTTCCACCAACCCAGTGTTTTAGATAAACGAGGAAGGCACGGAATCAACTGGAAACCCAGCCGGCTCATCAAAGGATTCCCACAAAGAGGTATTCGATGGAATAATTTGTCTCTGGCTTGGCTTTCAACTAGTGGAGTTACCGTCCTTTGCAAAGAAAAGCCTCTTTTGGAATCGTCACGGAAGCAAGTGGTCTCGATGTGCGGATCAATTGTTGCTGTTATATGCAGTGCTCTCCAAGGCATGAAATCGATGGGCCAAATTTCCAAGATGATTCGATTTCAAATAAGAAACATACCAAGATGATTTCAATTTGAAACAAATGTGAACCGAGATGATTTGAATTCGAAAAATGTGGGCTCAAGATGATTTGCATTCGAAAAAATGTGGACTGAGATGATTAGAATTCGAAAATAAGATACACAGAGATGATTAGAATTCGAAAATAAGATACACAGAGATGATTCTAATTCAAACAAATATGTACAGAGAGATTTAATTTCGATGATTTCCAAGAGGAAACCATTCCAAGTGTTTATGGAAATTCCCAAACACCATGACATATGTTTTGGACTTAACAACTAAGTGAAACATTTTTGATTTACTTCTAGAGAACCCAAAAATATTTAACTTAAGTATTTTATATTTTGCCCTTTTTGGCGAGTTCTAAATATTTCCCCATTTTCGAATTTTTAACAATATCTTTTACCTTTTTAGAATATTTGTAGAAACTAAAATTTGTCATTATTTTTGGCAACTTAAAAAGCAGTCTCACAACCGCGGTGTTTAGAAATGCTTATCAAGTTTGCACGGTAAAACTCAAGCACAATGAGACACAATTTCGGACTCAGGAACCCAAGGGGAACAGCTTTAATTCCTACATACAGTCCTTTGCATTGCCTTAGGGCCAGACAGATTTCTGTGATTGTCGGGGGTATAGTGGTGCAAACACGCTTATTTCTTGCATGTAGGCTCAGGAGGAATGTGCAACCAGGTTGACTTGGCTCAAAGTCTCCAAATGTTCCGATAAGACAGACAAACTGAGGATTCTCATTTTACAACAACAAAAACCTTTGCATAAACATAAGGCCAAGTGACTTTTAGCCCCAATACTGGTGAATCCTTGGGTGATTGGTGGCCAGTTGCTCTCAGTATCACTTCAACATGGCCAGAGGAAGGCCCTTATCTCAATTTGAGAGAGGGCAGGTGGTAGAACTGGCTGATGCTGGACATTCATCCAGAGCCATTGCTGAGAGATTGAACCGGAGCAAAACAGAAATCAACAACTTTCTCAGTAATCCTGAGGCCTATGGAACCAAGAAGGGAGGTCCCAGGCCCAAAAAAATATCCGTCAGAGATGAAAGAGCAATAACAAGGACCATTCGAGCCAATGCTGGGGCATCCCTGAGGGAAATTTTGGAGGAAACAGGTGTCCAAGTGCACCCATCAACCCTGTCCCGGCACCTCAAGACACGGGGGATCAAGAAGCGAAAGCGTTTGGCACGCCCTCGTCTCCTTCCAAGGCATAAAGAAGCCCGATTGGTCTTTGCAAGACGGAATCAGATGAGGACGGACTCCTGGGGCAAGATTCTGTTCTCAGATGAGAAAAAATTTAACTTGGATGGCCCCGATGGATACCAGTATTACTGGGCAGACCTAGAGCGCTATAATAAAAGAGTATGCGCATGTGCCATTTTGGTCCCAAGACGTCGGTTCCATTGTACTGTGGTTCTTGGGTTCGACCTGTTTGAGGCAACTTTACCTATGCACTATTTACTACCAAATTGACGCTCATGATCTCAGCTTACCTTTGATAGCATAATGTTTAACCTTTTTAGCCTTTGAAGGCCAAGGCTGGCCAAAACCTTGGGTGCCGGAAGATAACCTTCTCGATCTTCTTAAACCTCGATGCGCGTTCAAGCCCAGTGCTGCTGTGAATTGACTTGGTCATGTCAGCTCTTGGTGAATCTTCACCCTGATTTGCATTGAGTTTCTTACTTTTTAGGAAAACTTAATCTAACTATTTACGAAATTGATTGGTGAATATTTAGAACGTCACTTGAAGCCATTAGAGCGTTTCCATGTGCACATTATGACATTGTCATGTGAAATGACTTTTTTGTTGAACAATTATCTGGCAGCCCTGGTGAAGTTGCGCATTCGTAGCAGTCGTCTGGCTGACATTTTTGTTAAGCCCAATTGAGCATTGGTCTTTTTTACAAAGTTAGGCATAACAGTCTGTAGCACTGTCAGCCAGACGACTGCTACGAATGCGCAACTTCACCAGGGCTGCCAGATAATTGTTCAACAAAAAAGTCATTTCACATGACAATGCAATAATGTGCACAAGGAAAACGCTCTAATGGCTCCAATTGACGTTCTAAATATTCACCAATCAATTCATATCTAGTTAGATGAAGTTTTCCTAAAAAGTAAGAAACTCAATGCAACTCAGTCTGGAGATTCATCAAGAGCTGACATTACTGAGTCAATTCACAGCAGCACTGGGCTTGAACGCGCATCGAGGTTTAAGAAGATCGAGAAGGTTATTTTCCGGCACCCACGGTTTTGGCCAACCTTGGCCTTCAAAAGCTATTATTGTTAAACATTATGCTTTCAATGGTAAGCTGAGATCATGAGCGTCAATTTGGTAGTAAATAGTGCATAGGTAAAGTTGCCTCAAACAGGTCGAACCCAAGAACCACAGTACAATGGAACCGACGTCTTGGGACCAAAATGGCACATGCGCATACTCTTTTATTATAGCGCTCTAGGCAGACCCAAATTTTCCCAAGGAAACCTTTTCCCAACGTGCTAGTGGCGGTGGTTCTGTGATGGTCTGGGGTGCCATTTCAGCAACTGGTCGTATGCCATTGCAATTCATTACAGGACGCATGAATGCGATCGGATACCAGCGCATGTTGAGAAATTCAGACCTGTCTACTGAGGGAACGCGTCTTTGTTGTGATCAGTGGCTCTTCATGCAAGATAACGCCCCCATTCACAAGGCCCGCTCAACAATGAATTTCTTCGAAGCCAATAACATCAACCTCCTGGAATGGTCAGCCTGTTCCCCGGACCTGAACCCAATAGAAAACTGTTGAGGGTGGCTGTCCCGGAAGGTTTATGAAGGAGGGAGACAATTCAGAACAGTCCAGGAGCTCAAAGATGCCATTAAACAATGTTGGGACCAAATGCCGCAACCGTACCTCCAAACACTGATTAACAGCATGCCAAACCGCATCTTTGAAGTGATTCATGCCCAGGGAGGTGCCTCTCACTATTGATGACACTCTTTTATTGTTTATCTCATTAATTAATCAAGTTAACATCACCGGCCTTATAATTTTGCAACAAAATAAAGTGATTGGTTTTATGCTTTGTTAATTACACCCTCTTGTTATGATCTGAGCAATCTTTTTTTATTGTAGTTTGAAGCTGAGCCCATTCCTGCCCTGCTCACCAAGTATCATTAGGATATCCAAGGACATCGGATATCTTAATATTCAGGGTTGCAAACGCAGAAAAAGGGTTGGCCCTAAGGCAATGCAAAGGACTGTATATCAAAGTTTGGCAAGGATAAAAAGTTATATATCGAAATCCTTCAAAAAATTACTTTTTTCGAAAACCTAGTCAATGCAAACATGTTTAGGGTTCAATTAGAAACCTGTTGAATTGAAGTTAATTGAAATTATGTTGATCTTGTGTTTGGTTTTTTGAGTTGAAGTGGCCCACTTTTGGCTCTTAAATGAGGACAAAACGTACCCGGTACATGAAATCTCAAATGTGCAAGCAAATCATTGTTTCTTGATAAAATAAAATCAAATAAAAATTCATCTATTTTGTATGTTTTGTCATAACAGGATAAAATGATGTTTAATTTTACCTATAATTGGCTAAAAATAAATATTTCTGAGTTTTCTTTTTAGTTACTAACGCAGCTCTAAGTTAGGCATTCAATAGAAAATTGAAGGAAATCCAGTGCGAATGTGTATCTTTGTATTTAGTGTGAAATTAATATTTATCAGAGGGCATGTATTGTTTTGTAATATGTATGTTATTTTATGAATGCCAGAAGGCATTAACTAAACAGCCAACTATGTGAAATGTCTGCTTTTAGTAGGTTTTAAAGCTCATTTACCATAAATACATTTAAATATTTAGCCCTTTTTTCCTTAAATATTATTTATATATTTTGGCTATTTCTAATTTATATTTTTGGGTGTCCCTATTTATTACTTTTATCTAAGCCAGGTCTGGATTAAAAGTTATCCACCTAAAGAACTTTTGAAATAACGGTTTTTTAAGCCTAGTCAACACAATTCAAGAGTTACTAAGGGGTCTATTGAATTAAAATTAAAGAAAATGCGCTGATCTGCAGATTATGTAAGTTTGATTGGTCCATTTATTACCCCCAAAAGCAAAAACCCTTCTGGGTAACAGTAAAGTCATCAAGTAAAATAATGTTGAATTTGAAACTAAAAACGTCTTTGGTCTTTCTAACTCAATTTAATTCTGGCTTAAAATTTTGGGTATTTTCTCAAATATAGATCATTTCGGGGAGAAATTAGAGTGACGAGATATGCCAGTTGTCTGTTGTTCGCAACTATCCGTTACACCCAGTTTTCTGCTGTACCTAGTTTTCCGTTGTACCCAACGCACGGAATCTTTCCATATTACCTTGCCATGAAAGCTTAGGTTATCAAGTCTTCATTTTTGGTTGTGCAAGTAAGACCCACCCAAAACCTCCTTAAGTTTTCTTGTTTTATTGGAATTTTTGAAAAATCATGTACTTTTGATGATTTCTTTTTTTCTTAGTTTTGTTAGGTTAACATTCTGTTACACTTTGTTGCACATCTCCTGTTCCTGAGGTTTAATAAAGGCCTATCCAGAATTTGAAAAGACAAAAATACTTAATATGATGTGACAGGCTTAAAAAGATACCCCCCTACTCACCCACCCACCCACAGAATCATGTGTCTGCGTATGGCAACCAATGTGTGAGGTCTCCAAATTATCATTCATCAGATATTGAGGGCTGTCCTCTTGATTCTTTCAAAAGTATTAAGCCCTTGCTTATAACTGACTCAATGTTATGTACGTTGGCATTCATTCATGTGAAATGTGAGAACATTGCCAGTTTTATGGTTACTGTTTGTTGTTGAGACTAACCATGACATTACAAGTATGCATAGAGGATATTAATAGAAATTTAAAGAAGGAAAAAAAAGCAGATTAATTAAATAATAACACAGAAGAAAAAAAATACGCGTTCTTTGGATCAGTTTAAATGGGCATCCAAAATCGAATGATGTGTCTTGAGTGTTTGAAAGCATTTCCTGAGAGCTCTCAGGTCAAATTTGCATAGTCAAGTATTTATATTTTCAATGAAATAAATATTTCCAGGCTCTTTTGATGACATACTTCATTAAGAGGTGTTCCACACGATAAAGATAGGTGCAATCTCGGGATTTTCCGTTTTTTCCAAACATCATTACTAGAACTCGGATAAAGTTGCTAAATGCAAGTTGCACCAAAAATTGCAGCTTGAAATAACGGTAGATAGAGTGTAAAACCTATATTTTGCACAGACAGAACATTAGTCCAGACCTTTCAGCCAAGGCACGACATTCAGACCTCATCTTGGCAACGGCGATTCCACCATGGTCAGCAAGGTGAGAATGGTCTTTAAACGAATCCTCAAGTACCTCAGTATCATTTAGAAGGGTTTGAATTCGACCCCCACATTTGTTTTTGTAGTATTCCACACACCTCCAACGCCTTCCAGTTTTATTAATTCCATTAAATGAATAAAGGTAGCCACCAAAACTTAACTGCTTCCCTCCTTGACTGGTCTTAATGAATTCCATTTTGCAACTGACTAAGTTTCACTCAAAATGTCACTTCAATATGCGTTCCAATTATTTTGTCGCAAATTATTTTGGACTTTGAATTAATGTGTCTCCAATTATTATGTCCACCAATTAATATGTCGTCAATTATTCTGCGCCAATTATTTTGTCTCAAATTATTTTGGGCCCAGTTAAAATGTCGCATTACCAGTTAAAATATTACAAATGTCTTTCAGATAAAAACGAAGCTCGTTCGTCAGACTGAATGTTGCGTTGGTTGAATTACAGCTTTTGGCCATTTTAATTAAAATTAGTAACTTTTGGCATTTTTTTACCTAGATCACTGAAATTCTGCGGGATGTTGCTCGAATCATATTACTTCCACGTACTTATTAGGATCTTTTCAAAGTGTTATGGTTTACTTCAATTCTAGAATAATTTGTGCAAAGCAAAACTGCGTTCTTAAGGAAGCCAAAGGTTAAGGGAAAGACTACAAACTTTTGCCCAAAATTAAGACCAAAATTTGGCCAAATGTGGCATTTCTATTTGAAAAAGCGATTTGTTTAGGTTAGAAAGTAGTAGCTTCTAGTAACTTTTGTCAAAGAGAGTGCATCTTTTCACAAGAAATATTGCAACTTTAGGGCTAAAAAATTGCAACTTTATCCCAGCCCTACTCGATACCGAACACTCATGTTGCATCAATCGTTTAACAAAGCCCACTTTGAGCCCCACAGATTCGATGCCCAACATTAGTTTTTGTAAGTCTTCTCTATTTTTCATCTCATGGAAAAGCTTCACGTCGTCGCCAAACTTTCGCATTTTAGATCCATCTAGATCCATTAGAACCAAAGCTCATGAATAGAGCCAAGATTTTTAGGTGAAAAAGTAGAAAATAATTTTTCACCTTTTTTACTGCTTTTGATGGAAAATTTTTTTTTGCCCTTTTAGGAAAAAAAAATAATTTTTTTGACACTTTTTGGGACAAAAGGTTAATAAATGCCGAGATTTACAACATTTACCACCTGGTTTAGAGAAAGTGATTTCTAACTTAGTGAAAAATGGTCATATTTATACCAACACTAAGGAAGGGCATTGATTTAAATTCACATTTAATTTCAAGAGGCTAGAGGCAGTTCTTTGAAAAATGTAGAAAGGAGTAAAATTTACAATTATTTTTTTCCATTGGCCTTCCAAAGAAAAAGGTTGGTAGTGCATTTATCTAACTTCTTCATTTTTTAAGTAATTGGCTTCTGGGCACTGCGCAAAAAAACAGCGCATTGGAGGTTTTGTGAGTCAATCAAATTTGGCGCCTCAAATGATAAGCTCGTAAACTTGTCCATGTTGAAAATGACGGTTCAAATGGCACAACTTGGTAAGAATGTGGTGTGGGCGTGGTATCGTAGCCGACTGCGCCATGCAGTGTGAGGCTACTGAGGTAATCAACGGCAATAATACTTCACATTATATATTCCGATACAAATTCAAACAGTCTCAAATAAGGATAAAAAGCGTGTCAGGTGAATCGGGATTCTCAGGGTGACCTCGGTATACTTCAACATTCCAATACGTTCACCAATGTAAGTGCTTCTATTGTAAAAGGCGCACAATAAGAACCTTTTTTTTTACTTTTTTTGGTTATTTTCTTCACCTACTTACCACTTTTTTTGGCTTTTTTCTTCACCTAAAAATCCTGGCTCTAGTCATGAATGAGGAAAATAATGGGCCAAGGGTGCTCCCTTGATTGAGGCACACGCAATGATCTGATGATCTGGACTCCATTTTGAATCCAGGTCAATCACAACCACATCCAGCCAAGACGTCACTCATTTGCATCCTTGCATTAGTTTGGCCTGGTCTCTTTCACACATTCCTTTTAACCAGCCTGTTTTGGTATTTTGCTTTGGTCAGGGCCTTTTCAGTTATGTTTATGTTTACCATCTGTCAGGCAATACCGCACTCGCAGTAGCAGGCCAATCTTGAACATGATTCCCATTTCCGGTTAAATTCATCACAACATATCGCTCGAAGTGACGAGACATACTCCCAATGAGTAGGAAACAAGTAAAATGAAACTGATTTTATCAAGTGCATAAAATTCTCTAGAAAAAAAATCATTTTGCAAATTTCCTAAGGTCAACTGTTGCTAAAATTGCCAAATGTTGAGTTTCAGAAGATGAGTGCAAATCCACTAGTCCATGATCAAACTACCCTGAAAGATCAGGGATGTCTACTTCATCATCAAAGTACTTTCAAAATGAGTCATAAGCCATTTATGAAGTGAAACCCAGTTCTTGGTTCGATATTTTTTTCTTGAAGTATGCAGAGTCTCTTTGTTATCCCTTAGAATATTCAAAGGGTGTCTCAAATTTCTCCAATCCAAAGCATGAGCCAAATATACAAAAATATAAAAAATTGAAAATTTGGCATGACTGATTAACAGTACTGATGGGACCGACACCAGCAATGTCTCATCCAGTATGTACAGTATGAGACCAGACCAATACAATGAAAGTCTCGCTGATCTTGATTCCGACTTGAGACTAGTGATTGGGGGCAAACAAGAGATTGGGCAAGCTGTACTGACACAGTGCTTGGGCTTGCTGAAGCTTGGCATAGCTTGGATGTCTGTACAAGTACTTTTCCTAGCTAACAGGTTTGCCAAATTTGCTAAGAATGAAGAATAAACTTGCCATCCGAATCTCACTAAACCCGGCTGATTCAGCTAAATAGGGCCCACATCTTTGAAAGGATATATTTTTAAGAAAATTACACACTTCAATTCTCTCACATGGGGAAATGCAAAAGATTTCGAGAATATTAAAAAAAATATTTGGCATTTTACTTTTTCATGCCGACAACTCTGAGTAAACGAGATTGTTCCGAAAGTGTGAATTCTAGATCTCGGTCTTGATTAGCCTCAAAAGTGCATTCATGTGTGGCCTAGAACCGAAACAAAAAAAAACATGGTTTTGCAAATGCTATGCAAATTGAAATATTTTTTGTATCACTTCCATTATTTATTGCTAAATTATTAAGGTCAAAAGATCATCGAAAATGCAACTTGAGATTTTTTTCTTCCAAGTCACACTGCAAGTATCTTAACTCTTCAAAGGGCAACTGCCGGCAACTGCATCTTCCAGTGTTCCTTGAGCTTGCCAAGTGTATTGGTGTATTGCCCAAGTAATGCTTGTCAACAACTTGTTCTTGGTTGTCTGTGATGACTCATTACTTGCCCAAGTCACATCACTACTTAAGACAAAGTGAGACATGCGAAGTGTTGCCAAAATTGCTCTAATTGGGTTTTGCCTTTTTTCTGTGGTGTTCAATGGGAGTGATTACCGTATCATTTTACGGACATGCTGCCGTTAGCAGTGTAGGCTTGCTAAAAAAAAATCTCAGTTTACAAGGGTCAGATTTTCGTAAATATGTTGCATTTATGGGCAATAGCATGGTTAATATATGTTAGAAGTATTGCAAAGTAATTTGAAAACAAATGGAGAAATTGGAAGCCTTCAATCAAACAAATAATTTATATGTTGTAGGTTTATTTGCCACAGGAACCGGTCTCCTCTGACCATCTTGTTATTCAAAGTCCGGCATTCCTAATTTCAAAGTTCGGAAGAACCCTCTCTACTTATGTAGCGAAATTTTAGATAAAATTAACAAAACACACTTTTTTTTGCAAAAACAATGTCAAGAATTGCTATTTCAACTTCAATTTGTGCAGATAAGAAAGGCATTGTTGCAATCACCAGGCCTAAACCTTCGTTTTAGTTACCTTGCACGCTCATCAGAAACACAGGTCTTCTGAACTTTTTTCCCGCTAAAAATGATGACGTCACTAGTAATTGCTGTATTTGGTTTAAATTTGAAGGCAGGATATATCTAGATTTATTTTTCCGTTGTTTTAAACTTAAACAAAATAAATTTCAAAGCAAGGATCAGCTCGTTTTTTCCACAACTTGGCACAACATGTTGGCTTCAGAGGTTTGAAGAAAAATACCTGAAGGACCGATGAAAGTGTGACGAGAAATCTTATTCATTAACACAAAAACTTATGTTGTATCGCCAAGTTGCCGGAGAATATTTCATTTAACAATTGCTTTTGTTAATATGTTGCAATGCAAGATTTTATACAACTCATTAGTGCAATATTATTAAATGAAATTTCCATTTGCTAAAGCCCAACAACATTGAAATCAGGGGCAAATCACGACATCATTACCACACTCTAGCAGTGATGGCATATGAATAAAAGCCACTTTCTGCCACCTGGCAGAAATTGGTGGCAGAAAATGGCTTTTATTCATGCGAAACAAGTGGCAGAAAATGGCAAAAAATGGCAGAAAATAGCAAATTATTTTTTCAGGAAACTCATATAAGTTAATATATTCAATACTTAAAGGGACAAAATTTGGCACTTTTAATGTCTAACTATGGCCTTACCATCCCTCCAAAAGCTCATTGCATCGAAGATGGAAGATACAAGTTTATGAAATCGATCTCCTCGATTCGTTTTTTAATTCCCCCTGAAGCCAGGGTGGCCAAATCAAGCACTCTTATTTTGTCTTAAAAATGTACCGATAGTTAAACCTTAAATGCGATTAATTCTATTATGCTCTGTCACTATTTGAACACTATAGTTTAGAATTGTAGGTTTCTGAAATGTTAAAATATCTCAAAATTTAAATACCAAGGCCTAAGTTCTGTTTTTCAAATCCAATTATAACACAGTCTTACAAAATTCATTTGAAGTAAAAAATACGTGTTAATTTCAAGTCAAGTTTGTTTACTCAAATATAAAATGAAATTAAACGCTGACTTTCTTAACTTTTACAATTGCAATATGTTTGATGTATGAATTACGACTTAATATTACATTCCTTAGTTATGAATTGATATAAAATTGTATCAATATCTATTTAGCAGATGTTTAACAATCATTAATTTTAACTTTCAAATTGCACCAAAAAACACCCAAAATGCTCCAATGGTGTGTTAAAGTTTGTGTGGTAAAGCCAAGGCATAATATATACTGTTTCGGCATCACAAAGATAAATAAACATTTTCCGTGTTATCCAAATTTTGTCTTTATCGAAAAATAAGTATACAATATCTTTCAAAACTAATTTAAAATGTATATTTTTGGATATTTTTTTCTTTATTTTTTTGAACAATTATTGCCAAAAATAATTTAAAGATTTCAACCAATAACTTTTGTTTCAAATTTTGCAACTTATGGCAAGAATTTTCGTTTTACAAATAAATATTTTAACAAATTAACACAGATCTTCCGCAAATTTTAATGTCGTGTAACACTATCAAATATTGAAATACTTACGAAAAAAGAAATAAAAAATGTGCAATATAGGTTAGTTTTAAGTTATAATAAATGTTATCATCATAATCTATACAGAAAACAGCAAAGAAATGAAAAAAATGCTTTGTTTTGTGATGTTGAAAATGTGTTTGGCATCCCATCCCATCACTAGTAAAGACTAGTGATGGGACGAGAAGGTATTTCCAATACATGAGACCAACTGATGCCGGTCTCAATTAATACATCTCAGAAGCTGGCATCAAGACGGCATCAAGTCTTATGAACGAAATGACAGCTACAAAGGGTGCCCACCACTGATTGAACCCATTCGTGTTCAACAATTTTGTTGAAGCGTGTAATCGAAATCTAACTCTCTTTTGAGGTATGTGTATTATGCATGGAGACCATGACCTTTATTGACGCCGTATCAAGTAACTATTTTAGCCGAAATGGTCTGTTTCAATATGATTCCTTTGATATTCAAATCTTAGGTGCTAGTCACACTTCTTAGCTAGGTTTACAAGAATGTGGTAATGATGTCGTGATTTGCCACCTGATTTCAATGTTGATGGGCTTTAGCAAATGGAAATTTCAAATAACAACGTTGCTCTAATGAGTTATATAAAATTTTGTATTGCAACGTAATAACATAAGCAATTGTTAAGTGAAATATTCTCCAGCAATTTGGGGATTTAACATAAGTTTTGGTGTTAATGAATAAGATTTCACGTCACACTTTCAGCGGTCCTTCAGGTATTTTTCTTCAAAACTCTGAAGCCAACAGGTTGTGCCAAGTTGTGGAATAAACGAGCTGTTCCTTGCTTTGAAATTTATATTGTTTAAGTTTAAAACAACGGAAAAATAAATCTAGATATATCGTGCCTTCAAATTTAAACCAATCGAACACCACAGAAAAAGGCAAAACCCAATATGAGCAATTTTGGCAACACTTCGCATGTCTCACTTGGTCTCAAGTCGGAATCAAGACCAGCGAGACTTTCGTTGTATTGGTCTGGTCTCATACTGTATGAGACATTGCTAGTATCGGCCCCATCAGTAGTAAAGAGTCTTTTACTAAAGACCCTTTTGCTTGATCTTGATGGCACCCCAGGCCCTAAGTCTTCAATAACAGGGTCACTTTTTGGATATTCTCTATAAATGAACGGATTTTTCTCAGAAGTGACAAATGTACAGTTTTACGTGAATTGGCAGTCAAAACGAATTAACGTGCGCAAAAATGACTGAGCAGATTGAAAATCAGATTGAATACTATGAGTAGTTGATACTTATGCATTCGTATTTGGCTTCAATATCAAATTTTCGAGCCCTGGATAATTCGGATCAAAAGCCATAATTTACGCTCAACGCCATCTGTTGTACTTTCTTCAAACTCGTGTGAAACGTTCACAGCCTTGTGCTACGAGAAATTCTTAGAAAAGCTTAACACAAAAAATCATTTTTGTTACAAACAAGCACCATCCACCTTTGTTCATAGTTAGTTTCTCAGAATTCAATGGAATACTTCATTGTTAAGATGTAACAGCAAATAAACTTTGCAAGCCCATTGAAGACCATTCAAAAAGGTCTTTCATAGACAGGATTTTTTTGCAATTTTCAGTGCAATATTTGCCGTTTTTTGAGCACTTTTTTCGCAATTTTGGCCAATTTATTGTGCAATAGAATGACATCCTTAGTGATTACCGTATCTTTTTACGGACCTGCTGCCGTAAGCAGGGTAGGCTTGCCAAAAAAATCTCAGTTTTCAAGGACCAGATTTTCGAAAAATGTTGCATTTATGGGCAATGGCATGGTTGAGAAGTATTGCAAAGTAATTTGAAAACAAATGGAGAAATTGATTGAGAAATGCAGGGGGAGGTTTGAGTGATCTCTTCAAAAATCTTATCGCTGGCCGATGAAGGAAGAGAGAAGGCTTGTTTGGCAACAGTGGGTGGCTCGTGAGAATTTGGGCAGTTTAAAGGTTTTCGCAATTTACAGACCGCCCTTGTGAATTAGATGTCATGAAAAATGTCGAATTGCAAGTTTGAACACCTTTGGGTTTTTGGAAAAAAATGCACACTCTAGCTCATATGTTTTGCCTGCACCAAGGCGTGCTGCAAGCATGCTTCCATTATTGACTTCAAGCGTATTTTAAGCCTGCTAGAGCATTTCTTACCAAATTTTAGGTAAAGCATCTAGTACACTGAAGCTGGCATTCGTATGGCGTCGTTTTAGAGGCCTGAAAACGTTTAAGATACGCAAATGAAGTATGCTTCAAGCATGGATCTCCCAACACAAAACATATGACCTTCTATTTGCTCGTTCTTGCACGAGAAAATTCTCAACAAAAGGCCACTTTTTTTGGGTAAGTACAAGTGTAAGTGATGTCATAAGCACTGATTTGTAATGTAAAGCTCCAAAACCATCAAGGTACCAATCAAAATGCCGTGTTTTGTACGTGTTTCTCTTCAATATCAAAGGTCTTTTTTAAGTGCTTGCCATTTTATAATCAAAAGAATAATTTTGCAAATTCTTACAAAACCGAGAGTCCAAATGTCCAAACTTGCAATTCGACATTTTTTGTAGCATCTAAGTCATAAGGGCGGTCTGTAAAACGCGAAAACTCTTGCACTGACCAAAATCTTACATTGACGAACATGCAAGCCTTTTCTCTTCTTTCATCCCCCGCGATAAGATTTTTGAAGAGATCACTTAAACCTCCCCCTGCATGTCTCATTAGTTGCCCCAGAAACCAATCTCCTCTGGCCATCTTGTTATTCAAAGTCGGACATTCCTAATTTCAAAGTTCGGAAGAACCCTCTCAACTTATGTGGCGAAATTTTAGATAAAAGCAACAAAACATACTTTTTTGCAAGAACAATGTCAAGAATTGCTATTTCAACTTCAAGTTGTGCAGATAAGATCTTGGCTTTTTTCTACCTACATTTTAATTAGGGGTTGCGCGAAAAAAATCTTTGATGTTCCGTCAATCTGAAAACTCATTAAATTACTTGGCATTTTAGTTGGCACAAAAAATATCAGCTTTTTTATTCCCATTAATCAATTAAATTAGTCATCAGTTTATTAGGTAGAAAATAAAGATAAAATATGTGTTTTTGTCTAAAAAAATATCTTTTCCCTCTCATCTTGGCAAAAACTGAAAGATCCTTTTGTCCCTCTGAGCTAATTCCACTTAACATGAATAACTAGAATCTCCTGTCTGGATGTGTCCTCCCACTATTTTAGGAAAATGGAACATGTTTTTCCTCATGTTGTGAAAATAAAATGGAAGTATTCTCAGTATTTCTGTAATTGTCACCACCATGACCTCCTTCAAGACATGATTTACACTCCTTTTGCTTCTTGATTAGTTTTTTTGAAATGTTTGGTTTCTGAAGTGCTAGAAGAGCCTTGTACAAGCCAATGGGCTTGAACAATGGACTTCCCACAAATTAACTTTCTACTCATTGTGAATAGAATCCAGACCTTAGGAATAATCAGAACATTTATTTGGATGTTTATGAATTTGAATGCCTCATGCAACTTCCAAGAACCCTTAATTTGGGTAACTGCAATAACACAGAGTCAATGGATCACACTGATTCCAGTCTTCTTGGCCTGAGTAGTTGCAAAGAATGCTTCCCAAACCCATACTATGTACAATAGTACTATACTAACTATGAACAAGTCAATCTACTTTCCAAAGAATTATCCAGGCAATCTCCAGAAATTGCAAGTGAGATAATAATGCAGACTTCTTGAGTCATTTGGAGCTTTTCCATGTAGTGTTGGTGTGATTTGCCATATTTGGTCTATATAAATCTCTTAAACTAATCATGTAACCAAAAGGTTGCAAAAAAGGGTTTAAAGAAAGTCGTGATGTTGAAAGTTGAAATAACAAAGTGAAAAACCTTTCATTTCATTTTTACAACATTAGAAAGAAGTGTTTCCCATTTTTCTAAATGGGATGTAAGGCACAAAATGACATATATATTATATTATGGACTTCAGCACTATGATTGCGTAGATGTTATTTATCTAGACTTTGCCAAGGCTTTTGACAAAGTAGACCACGTTCTACTGCTTAATTGTTTCACTGAACATTGAGTGGGAGGAAATGTTTACTCGTGGCTCAAAGGGTTTTAAACCAACCGGACTCAAACCGTAAAAATTGAAGGGAGCTTGGGAAATCCCAGACCTGTTCAAGATACTTTGAAAAAGTATCTAGATAAGATAGTATTTTCCACAAAGTATCTAGATAAAGATAGTTTAAGATACTTTCCTGAAAAAGTATCTAGGTAAAGATACTTTTAGATACTTTCCCGAAAAAAGTATCTAGATAAAGATAAAAGGTAAACTATCTTTTATCTTTATCTTTTATCTAGATAAGATAATTGAACAGGTCTGGGAAATCCCGGCCAAGTTGTGTCCGGTTGTACCACAAGGAACAATACTGGGACCAGTGTTGTTCACACTGTTTATCGCTTCCTTACAAAGATTGCCCCTATACTCGTTTATCTCATCATATGCCGACGACACCAAGCTCGTGTTTGGTAGAAAATCCCACTACATCACTGACTTGCAAGACGATTTAAACCTGATTTACGAATGGATAGCTGGACGGAACAAGTCATTAAACGGAGATAAGTTCCGAATGATGATCTACAATTCATCTTGAATTGATCCACCCACCTATACAGATAATTGTCAGAACCCTATTGTGTATGAAAGTACTATTAAAGACCTTGGAATAACAATAGAAGACAACGGGAAATTTGAGAGACATATACAATTGAAGGTGACTAAGGCGTATCTGGGGTTGGTCGGGGGGATTATCCCCTCCGAAAAGAGTTTATCCCCCTTGGGATAAACGGGATTTTCCTTCAAGTAGTAAAAGGGAGAAACGGGATTTTCCTACTTTTCAAGCATTTTTTCTTACCTCACAAACAATTTTTCCTACGTTTCAAGCATTTCTTCCTTATTTCTATAATCATTCACAAATTTCCCTAACACTTTATTTCCCACAAAATCCATTTTTTTCAATTAAGTCCACACAAAAATTATTTCCATTAGTACAATGAAAACTCCTAGGTTTTTAGCTTTTATTTGTTTGTGTTTCCGAAGTTAAAACGCAGCTTCGCAGCAGCAATCTGATAAAGACTGTTCGCTCAGTAGGAATATTGCAGGGTTAGTTGGTGGACTATCTCAACCATAAAGCGTCCCGTTTATTGGGATTACCGGGATTTTCCTCCACGGAATAACGGGGATAAAGGGGATTTCCCTCCTTTTTCAAACATTTTTCCCTAGTTTCTAGAAATAAGATCATTTTTGTGTGTCTGCATTACATTTACTGAGCATGAAGTTTTCTGACTTAGATAATCTTAACCTTTGGAAGATTTCTTCAATTTCATTACGTCTCATCAACTACCGTCAATTGTAGGCTTTTTGTAACATATTTTCATTAATTTAATAAGATATCACAATTACTTCTGTTATATATTCTGTTAAATATTGTAAATATATTTCATTAATATTTATATTAAGCCTTTAGTTTGATCGGCTACTTTCAGGGATGCCAATAATTATTCAAACATGTCAAAATCGGAACTAAATTGGCTTTATTTCGTTTATCCACCGGTTCATCCCGTTTATCCCCACATTTATCCCGTTTATCCCCCATTTATCCCGTTTATCCCCGGGTAAAGGGGATGAATCGAAAAAGTTGATCCCCCGACCAACCCTTGGCGTATCAAACATGCAATTGGATCTATCGCACATTTAAGTCAAAGGACCATTTCATAATGAAGACCCTTTATTAGTCGATAGTCCAGCCACATTTGGAATATGCCTCCCCCATCTGGGCGCCACTAACAGCGGGAGAGGTGAACAAAATTGAAAGCGTGCAACGAAGCATTACTAGATGTATTGATGGTATGAGCGGCCTAAACTACTGGGAACGCCTCAAGGTTTTGGATTTATATAGCATTCAACGAAGGTATGAGCGTTACCTGATTCTTTATGTTTTCAAATGTCTACATGACCTGTGCCCCAATCCAGGAATAACACATAGTCAAAACGATAGGAGAGGCACTACTTGTAATACAAGGTTCAGAATTCACCCGATAGACAAACAACTAGTCAAGAACTTGAAAAGTTCCTCTGTCTTAAATCGAGGACCAAGCCTATATAACTTGGTCCCCAGTTCTCTCAGACGATTGTATGAATTAGATAACCCGTTGTTCAGTTTTAAACGCGATTTAGATTGTTTCTTACAATCTACGTATACCTGACCAATCAAATGCTCAAGGTTGCCAGAGAGCGGCAAACTCAAATAAGCTGTGTGACCAAATATTTTTTCAAACGTAACATGACTTACAGGGAATGGAATTCCCTGTATCGGTTAGAAATCCGAGAACTTAAACAAAAAAAATCAAACGGAGGAGAAATCTCGGGAAGTTTAGCAAATGCAGGATCAGCTGAATGTTGACGACCAAGATTGTCAGCTGACTTTCACTTAACTCTATGAAAATTTTCACTAAAACCAAAAAGCTGAAAAATCTGAGCCCTACCTAGTTCTCGATTGAGGAACAAAGGTTGTTTTCTTGCCAAGCATAAATTCTGGAGAGTTGCTCTTTAACTCTGCTGAAGGTGCAGTTGCCAGTTACACGACACGTTTTATGTCGCAGATCGAGATCACAGATCATATAATGACCATTATATGGTCTGTGATGACGACACGCTTTGAAGTCACTGATACAATTTTTCTATTTGGCCTGAAAGGTCTACGCAAGAGGTTGCGAAATTAAACATCTGTGATGTCGCACTTGGCCTCAAACTGCGATAAAAAAGGTGTCGTCTAACTCACCTTTAATGTCCTCTTTCACTAATATTCAGCAGACCATAGCTGACATTACATATAAAACGTCTACTTTGTTTGGATGGGTTGCGGATTTTTCATTACCGCTACATGGAATGGGATTCCCTGTAAAGAAAAAAAGGATTTCCCCAATAGCTTTGAGGCTAACCCCATCAGGATTCGAAACATCCCTGTCTGGGGAAGTGCTTACACTCGGCGCTTTAAAAAAACTTTTGTACTCGTGGCCATTAAGAACACGTTAGCACGCCGTACCTACAGTTCTATGTACACAGAAATGTCACTCCCAAATTGTTCATGATTCAACAGCTTGCACTGTGTGTGCGATGGGATTTGACATTGAGCACAGGTAGTTAAGTGAATCAAAACTGTAATTTGCGATTTCAGGGAGTCAGTGGCAGAATTGATCTTTCAACTGCTATGTTGGAACAAGAGCAATGCATCAAGAATCAAATAACCTGGCACCCTTGTTGCTGGACTGCTAAAATTAGCTCAAAACAAATCTCCAATGACCTAACTAGAGTGACATTTCTGTCTATATAGAACAGTAGCTGTGCCATTCTGGCTGGTTTGAAGGATTACTCTCGACAGCTTGAATTGCTTCTCCAACACGACTCCAACTGGCTCCGTCTGGCGAAAAAATTACACTCGGCCCTTATGAACACGTTAGCACGCTGGTTGCTGCCCAAAAACATTTTCCCTTGGCCGAGTTTTCCCAAAAATATTTGTATTTAGTGTTTTTCATAATTTTCATCAAGCATTTCACAATTTGGAATATTCAAGAGCTCCAGGTTCATTTCCTTTTCGTTTTCATAGTCCATTTGTTGAAGTGATTGTCGATTCTCCTCGTCCAGTTCCTCGAGACTGTGGTGATAATCTGGATACTTCAGATTCTCAATAATTTGCCCAAAGATCACTCTATCAGTGTTCTTGGCCAACATGTAAAGCATCATCCAATCCCCAAACTTTGTCAAATCCAGAAGTTTGGATAGCTTTTTCTTTTGATCCCTCCTTTCAGGACTGATATAGAGACTTAAAAAGGATTTCCTGAGCTTTGGAAAGCAAATAATGATGAGGGCAATGGTGTGGTGGATCAGAGTGAAGACACTTAGAAAGAGAAACACGAACCAAACCAAAAGGTAGACCTTCTCATTCAGGACATTCACAGTCATTATGCATAGAGCGTCAAAGATCTGAACCGTTCAGAAGGGCCGAATGTGTTCAAAGAGCACTTGGTCATTTTCGGAAAGATTACGTCAAATGGATCAAGACCTCGTTCCAATATAGACTTAAGCCTATACTCCAGGGTATGGAATCCGTATGTCAAGAACTTGTTACCCAAATACCAGTCCACGAAGAAAATGTTGCATAGAATGTTGATGAGGTTGAGAGAGTCCACCATTACCAACTTGCGGGCCCACCAAGTCTGATGGCAGTACCAATCACGAAAGAACACCCAAATTTCACCGTACATGTCGTCTCGAGTCTCGGAGTAGGCGATAATATTGTGAAGATCCTGAATCACCCGCTGAACTCGGCCATCTTGGATGAATCTGTGGATCATCAAGGGAGCAAAAAAGGTCAGACTCTGGATGAACAGTAAATAGGGCACCCATTGGTAGTAGTTGTGATAAATTGCTTCTTCGTTATAAGACCGTGGTCTTACTCCGGGATGCGCTACGTCATAACCAAGTTTTCCATGTGGGAGGGTAAACGTGGAGCTAATGTAGCAGTAGCTATCGACAGCTTCTTGGGTGATCTATAAATCGGATTTGAACAAAAGTCATTATTTTTGTGACTAGGGTTGTGAACAATTATGTGATTTTAGGTCTGGGGCCCAGATTTGAATTTGAAAAAATGATCAATTATTTTTTTTCAATTTATTGGTCAAACTTGCAAAATTCAAGTTTTTTGGCTTTTGCAGATCTTGAAGTTTTTTCACATTTTCATTGAGCAATTTTTTAAACTCAATTTTTGGGTCAAAATTTGGCAAGACTTAATTTCTATGGGCGTTTATGCTATTTCTAACTTTCTTCAACAGATAAAGAAATCGGATATTTCCACATTTTTACGTTTTAACTTCAAAGATTATTTTCATGGCATGGCAGGTTTGTTTTGCCAACAAACTATATTTCTTTTTGTAAAAAGTGGTTTGTCACATGCTCTGCCACTTCACCATCTAGTATCAAATACAAGTTGATGGTTGTAACCCTCACCTATGCTTTTCCAGAAGTACTATTGACTAAAAACAAACTTATTAAGAAAAAAGTTTTAAAAAGCCACAATTTTCGTGGCATAAACCACTCTCGAAATCACAAACAACCCTTTTTGGCAACTGGGATGAAAAATTCAAACATTTCTACCATCCGTAATATAACTAGTCAGGCCAATTGGCAAAAGGAATACCAATTTTTCTCCCAACAAATCATGACCCTTAAACAATTGCACAAAGAAATGTTTTCAAAACAATAAAAAAACAGGTTTTACAAGTATTGAAAACATTTCAATCTCTGCCCATTCCTCCAATACGATGGTATGTCTCTTTTAAAAGACTAAATCTTTCAATAATTAAGTTTTCTGTGCTTGACAGAGGATTCACTTGCATTGGGAGTCTAATGTAATATATTTTCCATTTACTATCAAGAAAACAGATTGTATACCTCCATTTTATGCATAATGTATACCTAGCAACTTGCATAGTAAGGCTCCATTCTTACTTCAAACCCGTATTTTTCAACGTTTTCAGACTTTTTTTTACTTTTTTCCACATTAAAGGCATTATTTCATGGCTTTAATTAATTATTTTCCCACTTTGATCAATTTTTCAATCACGTTTTTGGCCAAAAAATCAAGTTCAAATACGGGCCCTAATCATTATCGTGATTTTTGCACACTTATTTACCCTAACAAACAAGAAGTTGTCACTGAGATGCGTCTCAATAAATTTAAAAATGTAAGAATTTACGATCAAGATATTACAAATCAAATGAATGAAAACTATGAGAAATGTTTGATCCCAGGATTTCCTTTACGCAAGAAATGCAACTGTGATGAATAATAGAAAATTTCGATTACATTTACTGTAATATAACAAATTGAACCACAAGTAGTGATAGTGACTTGGCCCCATGTGTTGTTAGTTTTGACTCGGAGCTCTTGCTTTTCAGAATATCAAGTTATTAGCTATTTACCCCCAGATCTGTGATGTAAATGTAATTGAAATTACATTTTCATGTTATTGTAATTTTTATTAATTACATTTGAGAACAAAGTAAATGTAATTAGTTACATTTGAGCCCATGTAAATGACATTTTCCAATTACAAATCACAATTACATTTTCACCTGCATTAGAACTTCTGGCATTAGAAATTTCACAGGTTTTCCCCCGTTCTTCCAATATTTTTTGGTGTGTTAATTGATTTATAAAAATCTCACTGGTTTGTGATGCTCCTTGCACATTTTGCATTGAAAAGAAAGTAATTCAAGCCTGGTTTGAAAAAATAATGTAATTCAATGTAATTCAATTACTTTTTGAAAGTAATTGTAATTAATTACATTTGAAAATAAAGGAATTGTAATTGTATTTAATTACTTTTGAGACCAATGTAAATGTAACTAATTACATTTTAGAAGTAACTGACATAGGTCTGTTTACCCCAAAACAAACAAGTACCAGTGCAGTAAGACTAAACTAAAAATTGAACTTGATTTCCATCACTAACCATAGATCCAGCCATTAAGCAAGTTAATCTTTAAAAAGAGCATAATACCTTGCCATCGCCATCCCCCGCTCCATCTTGAATGCAATGGATGTGATCACCCATGAGTTCCTTGATAAAGATGACACAACTACTGAAGAAAAGGAAACTTCCGGTCATGGAATGAAGCTTGTAAACTATGCCTGCGATCCAATGAGCTTGGTAAGAATTGGCTCGAAATGGCTTTTGAAAGCCAGGGGCTGAGAAAAACTCCAATATTCCCACCATGACGACTTTGGCCCAGTGATGTACATACAATACTAAATTGAAGCGATAACTGCTCTTCTAATCCTCCTCTCATTTGTGTTTTGGTGCTTGCGCGTTTGAAACTGATTATTGCGACCAACACAAGCATAAATCAAATTTGGTCCTTTGTGCAAAGAGCTGTCGAGATTACAAATCGAACTAAAAACGGTAAGTGTTATCTTCCATCTTAGACGACTCAACAATTGGACCGTAGAACGTACTCACCTACCTGTACGTAGATGAGAGAGCCTAGAATTCACAAAGAATTTGTCAACCAATTCTCAGCTCAATCGAATGACTGGGTCAAATTTTAATAACAACAATAATAATGATAATATAAATAATTAATTTTTATAAATAAATAAATAATGCATATTTCGAAGAGGATGGCGCATGATATGTCTTTTACATGATTTGAATGTGACAATATGTCCCTTTCAGGGTGGGCCGAAAATCCAAATGGCTACCAAATATGAATTGTTAGGCATACATGCTAGACTTAATTTTGGAATGGGTTTTGTTTTAAAATTGAATTTTCGTGGTGTTTTACCGGCAGACCTCACAATTGTTTATACCACAATCAGAACGATACCTCTCTAAAATTGTGGCTTTCGGTAGCCTGTTGTAATTATTATATCTATTGTTATGGGCTTCTTAAACTCAGACTGGGTTGCCATAACCCGAGTTTCAAAAGTCCTTATTTTCTTACCTACAGCAAATTTCAACTACTTACTACTTTCAACCAATGAGCTGATATTGAATGCTTGTAAAAAGAACGTAATTGTTTGGTTCAAATGAATTTTTCTAATTTTCATACTGAGCGTTCATGTCCTTCATTGAAGCGATTCATGCTTTCATGCATGATCCTCTTCATGAAGCGTTAAGGGTTGTTATCGCAAGGGTTTTTTTGAAGAAAAAAGATGGAAGGGAAACTGCCTGGGTATGCATTAGTGTGTTTAAGAATCATCAAAAGAACAAATAAGACAATTTGAAAATCCCAGTCGTTTCGAAACTAAGATAAGCCTCGGTCTCTTTTTTGTTCCAAATACGTTTGACAACTGCAACAGATAATCCTACACTTTGTACAATATCGTTCGTTTGCCTCACTCCCCACTACGTAACATAATTCGAAGAATTTCTCGTGATTTCCTCATGAACCATGAAAGTTTGAACTTGCCCTTTTGTGGTAATCGTTTTACCACAAAAGGGCGAGTTCATTCATTCTATGCACTCTTCAGTACATAAGTTTGAGAAGGCATAACTTTTCACTCCGGAATTCGATTGGGCTGAAATTTGAAATACGTGTTCTCCTCAATGCAAGCAAGGTCTCATTTGCAGAAGAACGCAAATGGTTCGTTTCTGCTGGAAATCATAATTCTCATTGCTAGTCTCCCACTCCATGATTTCCGTGCTTCTTGGCTTGACATTACAATGCTTTGTCAAGATGAAGAAGCCAGGATGAACAAAGAGAAGACAACAAAAAGAGTCCAACCATATGTTGAAGATGCATCCCCTGGTATTCCAGGGTGTTGGGCACAGGAAGGTGGTTCATCACTCTATCAACACAGGGGATACAGCCCCTATCTGTGTTCCATCACATAGAACGCCTGTTAATCTGTTGGGGAAGGCTCGCACTCAAATAAAGAAGATGCATGAGGAGAGAATCGTTCGGAAGAGCAATAATCCTTGGTGTAGCCCGGTGGTACTAGTTCAAAAGAAAAATGGTGATGTCAGGATTGCCATGGATTACCGTGCGCTCAATGGGGTCACTAAGCGAGATGCATTTCCAAAGCCACGAATAGATGAAGCATTGGAGCAGTTGAAAGGAGCCAAAATATTTTCGGTCCTTGACTGCAACCAAGGATAAATCAAGTTTGGAGTCTGAAGAATTTAAAGACTTCTGTAAAGGAATGGGAATAATACAAACCTTCACAACACCATATCACCATCAAAGCAATCCAGTGGAACGACTGAACGGAACATTGCTGAATATGTTGAGGTTGAAAGTGGAGGAAGAGCAACATAAGTGGCCTGATTTTATTGCGTCAGTGGTCATGGCATATCGGATTCGCAGCCATGAGTCCATTGGAACCTCTCCGTTTGAGGCGTTGTACCGTATGGTCGAAGTCCGCGTCTTCCTTTGGATTTGCGGTTCGGAACGATTCAGTCTTCTCCACGAGGTATTGATGTGCTTGCAGAACGGATCGGCCTTGTGAGGAAGAAAATGAGAGAGAAGCCTCAGACGGCAAGCTCGAAGAGAGAAAAAGCATACAACCGCTCGAAGAAGGTGAAAGAGTTGGAGATCTGAGTTGGTGATCGTGTTTACATGAAACGACAAAATGTATCGAGGGGGCAAGCGAAGAAATTGACGGATGTGTGGATTAGACCATTTTTGGTGGTCGAGAAGGTATCCGGAGTGAATCTCAAACTCAAAGGGAAAGGGAAAATAGAAAAGATCTTCCACGTCAACCTTCTGCAGAAATGTTTTAATAATGGCTTGGAACTGGAAGAGTTGAGAGGTCGAGGGCGACCCTTGACGGTTGGAAAAGTTTAAGGATCTTGTCATGATCCCTAAACTGGCGGGGAGGTGTAATCGAGGTTTCTATTCCAAGATCTAAGTATTGCAGATATTATCTGCTCCTCGTTTCTGTGAAATACATCAGTTATCGTTGTATAACAGTTGAGGCATAAACACGCTCATCACCATCAACAGATTTCCTAAGTTTTGTGCCTGGATCCATTGGAGTTTTTACCGAGCGAGCTTGTTCCATTCCAAGAGCTTGGCACCAAACCCTACGGGAATTTCTAAGAAGCTTGGGATTCATTCAAATTCCCCATGATCCATGTGTTTGTTAAGAACGGCGATTGTCCTGTATACATGAGTGTGCATGTGGATGATATTGCTATTGCATGTAGTGACCTCAAAATACTGCAGGAGATCAAGATGGCGATTTCCAGCAAATTCAAGGCAAGAGATCAGGGCGAACTGACTTCCTACTTGGGGTATGTGTAATTCATCAAAGAAATCTCGGAAATCTCTGGTTTGGACAGTCTAGCTTTGCCGCTGGTTTGTTGCAAAGGCATGGAATGGAACAAGCTCGCCCAGTGAAAACTCCAATGGATCCAGGCTCAAAACTTAGTAAATCTGTTGATGGTGATGAGCGTGTTTGTGCCTCAACTTTTCGCTCGATGTTGGGTGGAATTATGTACCTGGCCAATCGCTCTAGACCTGATTTGGCGTATGCCATTGGAGTGGTGTCAAGATTTTGTTCTGATCCAAATGTAGATCATTGGAATGCTGTCAAAAGAATTTTGCACTACATCAATGGAACTCGGTCCCTAGGTGTCCTGTTCACAAAAGATGGCAACAATAATGTGATGTCATTTTGTCATTTTGTGATTCGGATTGGGCTGTAGATGATCAAAATCGACGGTCGACATCAGCGTGTGTTTTCAAACTTAGTGGTGGATGTATCTCCTGGATGATCAAGAAGCAAAGTTCAGTTGCACTTAGCACAACTGAAGCTGAATTTATGGCTTTATCTGCCTGCACACAGGAGGCAGTTTGGCTCAGGTCCGTGTTAGATGGTATGGGACGAAAAATGAAGAAGCCATTGTTGATTTATAAAGACTGTCAACAGGCCATCGATCTTGTCAAAAATCAACGCTATCATAATAGGTCCAAGTATATTGATTTGCGATACCATTTTACAAGAGAAAAGTATGAAGAAAAAGCCATTGATCTCAAATACTGTCCAACTCAAGATATGGAGGTTGATCTTTTGACGAATGCATTGGCAAGTCCAAAATTTATTTATTTAAGGGCGAAACTTGGAATGGCCGATGAACCACCAAATCCGGGGAGGTGTTGAAGATATTTGGTGAACACTCATGAAGAGTTGATAACAAACTCTAACACCTTAAGCCCTTCATTAAATGTTTGGTTTGGAGGCTTTTCCCTGTTTCATTTTTAATGTAAAAACATCTTTGTTAATCGATCAAATCCAGTCTACTTTGGAACAGCTTTTTCTCAAGTAGTTAACAATTCTATTAACTGTTCCACAATATTAAAGGCTACATTATTATCAGCTAACCTTTGCTTTTGAAAAATTCCAATTTTATGTTACTATTTGTGACTGTAACTCATAATTTTAATAAAACACTAATGATTTTGTGAGTAGGATGTGCTTGTGATTTGGGCTACAGAAAATGGATTTCAACACCGTTCTCGATTCCTTGCACCAATATTTTTATGAAAATATAGGTTTGATACATATATTTCTATCAAATACAGTAACAATGATAAACTCTACCACAAATGCAACAAAAATAAAGGGGAAACTAAATCCTAGGATGGTAAAGTGTTACAGTTTCTAGTGCTAAAAGGATTTCTCTAGACAGCTTTAATTCGACTCCCAATAGGATTCGAACTTATGTTGTCTGGGGAAGCACTTACACTCAGCACCTTGAAGAATGCGCTAGTACGCGTGACCACTCTAATTTTTTTAAAGAATTCCGCCTGGGGAAGCACTTACACTCGGCACTTATAAGAATGCTTTAGCACGCGCAGCCACTCTGGCTTCCTTTTCAAATAAAATTTCTATACTTTATTTCTGAAAATTATATTTGATCTCTGAAAACACTCTCAAAAATCACGTTTTTCTGCTCATTTTCCCAAAAAGTCTCAAAATGCAAAACAAAATGCAAATAAGCGCATAAAAGACAACCCGAGAGTTCTTGCTAAGCAGAAATTCTAGAGGGTTCCTGTTTTGACTCTGGCGGCTGTTCTTATCCGCTGATGTTCAGCTGAACAGAGCTGACCTACAATATAAAACATCTACATTTGCTAGTTGATGTCCAAAAACATTTTCCTGCATTTTCCCTTGCCCGAGTCTTCAGAAACATAACAGTGGTTTTCATAATTTTAATAGTGCTTTTCATAATTTTGACTATTCACGAGCTCCGGTTTTATTTCCTTCTGGTAGTTCCTGCGTTGAAGTATTTGTCGATTCTCCTCGTCCAGTTCTTCGAGACTGTGGTGATAATCTGGATACTTCAGATTCTCAATGATTTCCCCAAAGATCACTCTATCAGTGTTCTTGGCCAACATGTAAAGCATCATCCAATCCCCAAACTCTGTCAAATCCAGAATTTTGGATAACTTTTTCTTTTGATCCCTCCTTTCAGGACTGATATAGAGACTTAAAAAGGATTTCCTGAGCTTTGGAAAGCATATAATGATGAGGGCAATGGTGTGGTGGATCAGAGTGAAGACACTTAGAAAGAGAAACACGAACCAAACCAAAAGGTAGACCTTCTCATTCAGGACATTCACAGTCATTATGCATAGAGCGTCAAAGGTCTGAACCGTTCCAGAAGGGCCGAATGTGTTCAAAGAGCACTTGGTCATTTTCGGAAAGATTACATCAAATGGATCAGGACCTCGTTCCGACATAGACATGAGCCTATACTCCAGGGTTTGGGATCCGTATCTCAAGAACTGGTAACCTAAATACCAGTCCACAAAGAAAATGTTACACAGAATGTTGATGAGGTTGAGTGAGTCCACCATTACCAACTTGAGGGCCCACCAAGTCTGATGGCAGTACCAATCACGAAAGAACACCCAAATTTCGCCGTACATGTCGTCTCGAGTCTCAGAGTAGGCGATGATATTGTGAAGATCCTGAATCACCCGCTGAACTCGGCCATCTTGGATGAATCTGTGGATCATCAAGGGAGCAAAAAAGGTCAGACTCTGGATGAACAGTAAATAGGGCACCCATTGGTAGTAGTTGTGATAAATTGCTTCTTCTTTATAAGACCGTGGTCTTACTCCGGGATGCGCTACGTCGAAACCGAGCTCAGGCCTTTTGCTTCCAAGTATTTGTGTTGGTGGGAGGGTAAACGTGGAGGAAATATAACAGTAGCTATCGAAAGCTTCTTGGGTGATCTAGAAATCCGATTTGAATAAAAGTCATTAGTAATGACTCATTACTAATTACCTTGGATTTCGCACATTTACTTACTTTAACAAACCAAAAGTTGCTACAGAGCTATGTATTGATTAATTTGAAAATGTAAGAATATGCAATCAAGGTATTACAAAATCAAATCAATGAGAACCAAGACAAATGCTTAATACCAAAATTCCCTTTACGCAAAAATGCAATTGCAATGAATAAGAGAGAAATCTTAGTAACATTGATTGTAATATAATGTATTGCATCACAGGTAGTGATAATGACTTGGCCTCAAGTGTTGTTGGGTTTGATTAGAATTTCAGAATATTATGTTATTAGCTATTTACCCCAAAATATTAACAAGTATCAATACGGCAAGACTAAACTAAAAATCGAACTTGATTCACATCACTAATCCACATAAGATCCAGCCATTTAGCAAAATGGTAAAAAAAGCTTAATACCTTGCCATCGTCATTTCCCGCTCCATCTTGAATGCAATGGATGTGATCACCCATGAGTTCTTTGATAAAGATGACACAACTACTGAAGAAAAGGAAACTTCCGGTCATGGAATGAAGCTTGTAAACTATGCCTGCGATCCAATGAGCTTGGTAAGAATTGGCTCGAAATGGCTTTTGGAAGCCAGGGGCTGAGAAAAACTCCAATATTCCCACCATGACGACTTTGGCCCAGTGATGAGCAGACAATACTAAATTGAAGTGATAACTGCTCTTCTAATCCTCCTCTCATTTGTGTTTTGGTGCTTGCGTGTTTGAATATGATTATTGCGACTAACAGAAGCATAAATCACAATGGGTACATTGGGGAAAAAGGTGGTGAGATTACAAATCGGACAAAATAACGGTGGGTGTTATCTTCCCTCAAAGAGGACTCAACAATCGGACTGTAGAGTGTATTTATAGTATGTAGATGAGAGAGTCTATGATTGTTAAACCAATTCTCGGCTTAATTGAGTGATTGGGTCAAAGGTTATATGGGCTTCTTAAACTCTGTTTGGGTTGCTCTTAACCGAATTTCAAAAGTCAATAACCTTTTACCCACATCACCGATGGACTGAAATTAAAAACACGTATGAAGACCGGAATCGTTGGGTTCATTAAAGTTTTCCAATTTTCATGATGAACGTCTACGTCCTTCTTTGGCGAACTTCATAATTTCATCCTTTTTTTGTGAAGCGCTTAGAGGTGTTATAGGTACGCTTTATTGTATGTAGAAAAAAGATAGAAGGGAAACTGACTGGCATGTAGTGTGTTAAATAGTGGCTTAGATAAGCCTCAGTCTACTCTTTTTGTTTCAAATACCTTTAAAAACCGCAACGGATGACCCTAAACTTTGTACAACTCTACATAATTTCGTTGTAAGATTAAAGTTGAAATCAACCTAAATACATCAACCGAAGTTTTTATCAGGCCGACTGATTTGACAACCCAGAAATGCCCTCATTTTGTGATTTAACAATACAATTTTCAATTTGCCTCAATAGATGGCGCAGTTCTTTCGTGTTTGACAGTAGTTTTGGTTGTGAATGTCTAATCTCAAAACAAATGCCATTTCGTAGAGATTTTTGTAGTTTGGGTTCACTTTAGGTAAGTTCTCTTGAGCATTGGTCATTCATTTATTTTCCTCAATTTTGTCTGACATATTTTTTCTGACTCAAATATTCGAGTAAATATTTATTCTTTCCTTGAAGCAGTCAAACTATTTTAACAAATCGAGCAAAAACGGAGAAATACTTTTAAAATATTTTGACTTATAGAAAATTTATTTTCGGGCCCTAGTCATTACATATTTAAAATGATACCTTCAACTTAACGATTAGTCACTCTCTACACAATCAGGAAAAAGTAGAAAAGGAAAAAGAAGAAAAAAAAAGAAAAAGAGAAAGGTTATTTTTTAATACAATTCTTTGGGAAAATGTTCTGCATCTTGTTCACTTTCTTGACTGCTTGACTTTTCCGATTTTTATGGCAAAAATTATTGATTTGTAGGGACGTACCTCAAATTCCAAAATTAACCAGCTCAATTTTTGTACCACGATTGCTCATTAATAGGGCCTGGAAAAATAATGTCTTGCTGTGGAGAGGATACTTCTAACGTTTCAAGGAGTAAGGTCAGCTGTCGATCACGCTCGTCAGCCATCAGTTGACACAAGAAGCACGGAAATCATGGAATGGGAGGATAGCAATAAGAATTATGATTTCCAGCAGAAACGAACCATTTGCGTTCTTCTGCAAACGAGACCTGGCTTGCATTGAGAAGAACACGTAGTTCAAATTTCAGCCCAATCGAATGCCGGGGTGAAAAGTTATGCCTTCTCAAACTTATGTACTGAAGAGAGCATAGAATGAATGAACTCGCCCTTTTGTGGTAAAACGATTACCACAGAAGGGCTAGTTCATTCATTCTCGGTAGGATTTGCACTGAACTTTGAGTGAGCATAACTTTTGGCTCCGACGTTCGATTGAGCTGAAAATTGAAGTACGTATTCTTGTCAACATATGAAAGCTCTCATTTGCAGAAGAACATAGTAGAATTGTTCTTACTGGAAATCATTATTATCATCGCAAGCCTCCCACTCCATGATTCCAGTGCTTCTTGGTTGACACTATGCTCTGAAACGTCTGCAATTTCTGCTCCACAGAAAATAAAATATTTTTCCGGGGCCTACTCATTAACCTCAGTGCTCTCGGTTGGGTGCAAAAGTAACTTTAAAGCAAAATTTCAACAGTGTTTTATATGATAATGATTTCTTATTGATTTGAGTTGCTTTTGCGATCAATCCACCAGCAATAATTTGTTGCTAACTTTTAAATTTAAACCACTTCCAATACATCTTTGTCAAAGACCCACTCTCTATGTTTTTTGATGAGCTTAATTACTTGCTGTTATTAAGTGTCAGAATAATTGAAAAGGAATTATTTCAGTTGCAATTTTTGCAATCAAAATTGATATCATTTTGTGTGTGTGGCCGCAACTTTATAAAGAAGGCAGAGAACGTTGCAGGTTTTAATGAAATTCAACCATTTTTAATGCTTGGTTGTTTTGGTTATGTTTAGGTAAGCCGCCTTGAAAATACAAATTGGAAACACAATTGGCCACCAAATGGCCCTGGCCATTTCAAAAAATTTGATAAAAATATTGACAAAAATGTTGTATTTTTGATAATTATTTTGAGAAATAATGTAATGAAATCGGATTTTTTGGTAATTGATCTAGCATTTTTCTCATTAATTACAGAAGAAACTGACCTTTTCATATACTCAATAGATCTGTAAGTCTTTCTTCATAGCTTGGAATAGCACATAAATAAATTTCATATTCTTGCAACTGTATCAAATCCTTTATGCGTCTTTTCATAGTTTGATTTTGCCATCATTTTCCACGTCTTTTGAAGGAAATAAGCAATTTCTTTAGGTTTTTGTGAAATTTTCCAAATTTAGTATTTCTTGAAAATGTAATGTTAATAGTTGTTTAAAAATATCTGATGGCCTGTTGCAACTACAATATTGAATGTGAAGTTGTTTCCTAACTTTGATTTTGATTGACAAATGATCTTTTTCCAGATTTTTTTTCTAGAACAAGCACTTTTCCCACATTTTCTTTGTAAAATTTCCCCCAATTTTGTACTTTTGGATAAAAGCTCAAGATTTTGGTTATTACATTGTAAAATGTAATTTACAATTATCTGGTGTCCCTGCATATCACTTGTTAATTCATGCTTAGAATGACAACGTAAATTAGTTTGAAACTAGTCACCAAACCTGAGAATACTGGACAGAAAAATTCAATAAATTCGCACCAGCCCGATATTCCACGAAAACTAGATTTCGTGTCGTCTCATTCGTGTAATTTAACCAAAATTTTATCTTCACACCATGAGGGTTTGTTACGTTGGGGCAATCGTTTGTTAGTAAATCTCATTCTATTGTGAATACGTACTAGTTTGTACACTGTACAGTAGTGATATACCGAAAACTACTCTCGCCGAAATTTCGTTTTCCGTTTTGGCTATCCCTACCGAAACCAGAAGCAAACAGGCAGTGGAAAAAGTGGTAATTGACAACAAAATCGAAGACCTTTTTGGGCGAAAAAACTCTTCAAGATGATCCGACCAGAGAAACCAGCCATTACATTTATCACTTTTTTCCGATGAACATTCCTTCTAAGTCTGGTATCTTTCTTTTTTTTGGGGGGGGGGGCGGATTTTTTAATACCGCTACAAGGAATGGGATTCCCTGTAAAGAGAGTTAGTCATTAATATAGTTTCTATAATTAATGTTTATATGAAATTTGATCTACCAATGAGTTACTGTTGGCAGATCTAAACAACCCTTGTATAGTGGGTTGGTCTGGAATATTTTTTAAAAATTTGTCCAATCCTGCCTTAAATGCTGTTAGAGGATCAGGTCCTACATATTCCCGACGAAGGCAAATAGGCAACAAGGTGAACAATGAAGGAGCCCGATAAAGAAGAGAGGAGGACTTCATTGTTCGAACTAGCCTTGATTCCTTAGGATTTGGAGGTGCTCTCAGAGCGCACGTAAAACCTCTACGATTGCTACAACTGATCTCAAATCCTGGGTTAGGACAGAGCCCATGAATGCTCTTGAAGACATACAGCATCAGATACCTTTCATACCTTCTTTGAGTACCGCACAGCCCTAACTTCTGGAGCCTCTCCCAATATGAGAGCTCTCTCATTCCTGCGATGGTCCTTGTGAAACATCTTTGGACTTGCTCGACCTTTTGCAAACCTGCCGAACTCATTGGAGCCCAAATGGGGGAAGCATATTCAAGATGTGGTTGAACAATCGACTTGTACAGAGTCCTGACCATTCCATCCACAAACTGATTTTGTATCATCAGCGTATGAAGAAATACCGGCTTTTGTTCTAAACTTCTGGAGAGGAGCAATAAAGAGAATAAACAGGAGCGGACCTAAAATTGAACCTTGTGGAACACCTGACTTGACATCATTCAACCTTGACTATTTGCTTCCTATCACTCATGAAACTACCAATCCAATTCAGGACCTTACCTTGGATCCCAAACTCTTTGAGTTGATCGAGCAAAAGACCATGATCTACCTTATCAAAGGCCTTGGCAAAGTCAACTCATTTCAACTCAAAAAGTCTGACTCGTGACTTTCGAGCCCGTCAATGATCTGCTCAATATGATCAACCAATTGGGTTACTGAACTAAAATGAGCTCGAAACCTATGCTGTCCAGAAGGAATGATATAATGGGCTTCCAAATACTCAACAAGCTTGGACTTCATGATCTTCTCAAAGACCTTTGCAATACTGGAAGTCAGAGAAATGGGCCTATAATAACTAGGGAGTGGCTTATCTCCGCCCTTAAAAATGGGAACGACATGAGCTACTTTTAGAGAGGAGGGAACTTGCTCTGATCTAAGATGCGAGGTATCAAAAAGGAGAAAACAGGGGCAAGAATGTTTGAACATTTCATCAAAAACTGAGATGTCACACCATCAGGTCCAGGAGAACTCGAGAACTTTAAGCTCTTGATGGCCTCAAAAGCATCTTGATCTGTGACTACCAGATCCTCCTAAATAACATTCCTAGTTCCAACATTTTCAAGTAAAGATATTTAACTTTGAAAATATTATCCAATTGGTATAGCAGTTTGCAATCACAATGAGCACGGCCACCAGATAGTTGTGAATTACATTTTACAATGCAATTACCAAAATCCTCAACTTTTGTGCAAAATTGCCAAAATGGGGAAAAAATACCATAAAAAATGTGGGAAAATTACTTGCTCCGTTATCTTTAATTTTTTTTATGGAAAAATATTAGTCTATCATTCAAAATCAAAGTTAGGAAGCAAGGCGACATTGTTTATTGCACTTGAAACAAAAAGATTTAGTTTTTCTTTGGGGCCATCAGCTACTTATGAATAATAATTTACAATGTAGTTACAAAAATTTGCGATATTTTTCCAAAATTACAAGATTGGGAAAATTTAAAAAAAAATCTAGGGAAATTGTTTGTTCCCTTCAGAAAGATGTGAAAAAGATGTCATAATAATACTATATAAATACACAGAGAGAATTTGTTTCACTTTCAACAATGTGAATTTATTTGTCAGTTATTCCAAGCTATGAAGTAAGGCTTACAGTTCATTTGAGTTTAGGAAAAGATTAGTTTCTTCAGCAATTAATGAGAAAAGTGCTAATAAAATTGCCAAAATAATCCAATTTCGTTACATTAATTTTCAAAATAATTACCAAAAATACCACATTTTTTGGTAATATTTTCTACCAAAATTTGGTGGCCCTGACAATGAGGTATGTTTCAGATCTAGTAAACTCAGAGGATTTATCTATTGTTAGGATGTTTGAGTTTGCCTGGTCCATTTTTTATTAGTTTAGCAGTGATTGATGATTTGAGTAACCAACTGAAACCACAAGTTACTTCAGAAAGAGGGTTTAACATTAAATGGAAGTCGCATCAAACAAAAATTTCTTTTAAGGGCGTTTCTGATTCTAAAATTGACCATGGTATCAAAGTTTGAAATATTGCAGTGACCAGTTTTTGGACACAAACTAAATGTTTCAAGTATGTATGTATACCTAGATGTCTATGCTCTGGTTGGCAGAACATGGCACGTTCAAATGTAGTAAGATTTCAGGCCAATGCAGGATTCATTTTACAAAATTCTTAAACATTTCGAATATGTTTTTGCTATTTTCGGCCACTTTCGGCCACTTTTGAATATGGCCGAGGAAATATTTTTTTTCTCGGCCACCAAATCTCAAATTCGGCCACTTTTAGAGATTTTTTTTCTTTCGGCCACCGGATTTCAAATTCCGGTTGTTAAAAGTTCGTTCTGGAATCTCATTTTAAAAATTGCCATTGATCAGTCGACCATTTTCAAAAGGACCACTTTGTGCACGTTTTTTGAAAATAACCTATTTTTGTACTTTTGTGGTTTGTACTTATATTCACGACAAAGGGAAAAGGGTGCTCTTCATGTCAAATAACGGGTTTTCCATTAAGGTGAATCCTTTTGTGCATTTCATCGTGAAGTACAGTCAAGGTGCGTTTAAGGATACTTTTGTCGCAGACCATTTGGCCAATCGTCTTTGTTAATGAAAGAACAACTATCGATAAACATAAAGGTGCTGCTAACGGACAGTATTTTTATCTCCAGCTTTGATTGAAATTGAAATCAAGGAGATAAAGGTTTCGTTCATTTTCCTCTTGATACGAGCTAATTCATCACGCATTCGTTAACACCACTGAAATTTTAACCAGCAAAATCCTCCGAGCCAATTACTTTTTTGAATTAGCCAACTTTAAATTTTGGTATCATTCTGTCATTTGTGGTTTATTCATGTTTAGGAAAATCCAAACTAGATAACGAATTCCATGAATGCCTTCACTTTGAACCAAATTTTTGTTGTTCAACGGCAAACATCTGTCTTCCCAAGGGAGCATTTTTTCATGCAGACAGCACGCAAACATTGAGCATGTTTTGCTTTGAAAGCACTGATCAATATTTCATGGCTTCCACGAATCTGCCATGGACTGATTTATGCAACCGGCCTATTTACTTTTTTCACAGAACGTTTTAACACGAGTAACACGACTGAAGGTCAAAAGGAGACAGTAAACTATCAATATTTTCATTGCTTTAAGAATTTAATTTATTATACGGTCTCTGAATACTAAATATTTTAGATGGTGGCTGATAGTTATCACTTAATGAAACAAGTGCCAAATATGCTCATTTCGTGGATGTGGTGGATCAACTCCTATGGACTCTGGGGCATATCGGAATCAGCTTATTGGCTAATAATCAAGGGAATTGCCCTCTAATCCCTCTGGATAAAGATAATCCGAGTCCTCCAAAATCAAGAGATCCTCAGTCTTGTAAGGCAGGATGTCATCTCCATGCATTGAGGTTGTTGGTGCTTCAGCATCGATGGAATAGTCCACAAACACTGGTGGGCTTTGAGCAATCTTGGGAGCGACGGTGGTGGTTCTGGCCTTCTTGACCACCTTGTACAATCGCTTCTTATCGGACGCAGTCGTCACCTTGGTCTTAAACTCGGGGACTTGAGCTGGTTCCTCTGGGATTGGAACGGGTCTTTTTTGGGTGGCTTTGGCCTTGGATCCCTTTTGGAGAGCGGCCAAATCGGCTAAAAACCCGGATCCGAATCGTTGAGAGAAATAGTCGACGGCAGCTTCGGATTTTTTCACTCCTCCTTGTCCGAGGAAAAGAGGATTGGCTTCAGTGGTTCCAAATTGAGAAACCACAAAGAACACGGCAAGAACGGCCAAGATAAGAATGTTTCCTTGAGACATTTTGAAGTGTAGAGGTTGTTTGAGTGACTGAAGAATAGCAATCTGAAATGGAAAGACCAAAACTTTGAGAACAATGCCTTTCAGGGGGAGCAAGTAAACATCGTAGATTAAACTAGATCAATCTAGCTGGACATCTTGGTGTGTTATCTGATCCAAGGTTCACTCAAAACATCAAAATGTCGCCTAGGAAATGCCTCTTGACTCAAAATCCAATCATGAAAGAATGAAAAACAAAGGTGCCAACCTTGAGAAAGGCGTTCTTTTACCAGAGATTCTTGTCAACAACTTGCCTTTGGGGCATTGCTCATTGCCCACATCAATAACGTTTTAATCTAAAAATTGATCGGCCAGCTTGACCATGATGGAGATCAGTTTTGTGCTTCGATTTGATTCGCTCATAATCGACCAATCTCGTTCACATTGAACGAACGATTCAGTCCTAAACAAAGTTCTATTGAAGAGAGAAGGAAAAAAAACAGAGTGGGGACTTTGCCCGTTGTCAAATTTCAAGGCTTCTGGTACCCAATTAAATTTCATACAGAAGCACAGGCAAGTGGGATTTCAAGGACTTGACAGAGCCACCATGTGGTTGATAATTGACAGAGACAAGTAAACCATCTGGTAGAGGGCAGATCCGTGTTCAATTGTAGGGTTTTCGGCAACAGCCTCAGATAATTAGAATGCTGTCTTCTTATGCATAGAAGAAGATTCAAATGTACTATTTGTGTAACAACTGTGCCTGTTTATGACAGGTTTGGGTTCTAGCAAGTAACCATCTAACCAACTAACCAACCAAAGGGCGACCAAAACAACAGAAAAAGATACTACGTAATACACAAGCCTGGTGCTATTGTACAAAAAATGATGATGAAGCTGAACTTTGAATCTCAAGGACATTCATGAGAGAGTTCGAATGTCAAAAAGTGATGTGTCGGTTTGAAGTCAAGTTGGAAGCTATGTATTAGATGGAAACCCTCTAATTTGTTTCAAATCCTAGTTAACGAAAACACATGCCATGTGCATTCTATTGAGTTACATACCATTTGTTCCACGAAATGTGTTACTTATGAAAAGAAGGGGAGTGAAAATTGGCTAAATGTCGTTGAGGGCAAAATTTCAAATTTAGGATAAGAGCTGAAGTACAAACGACCCAATAATCAGAGTTGATAAACTTTCCTGTTGTTCTTATTTGAGGCTTGATTATTCTGCCAACATTGCATCAACTTTAAGTGTACACGATCAATTTAGCTTCTGAACCAGGTTACTCTGATCGAATTAAAGGAATTGCCCAACAAAGCAGAATGACTAAGAGCACAAATACAAAAGCCTATCAAACCGATCACCCGTAAAAAGTAATGTTTCATTGTTGTCGACATTAGGAACTAACACTTGACATCCTTAAGCATGTTCCCATATTTCGACGAGGCAAATATTCCCAAATACGTAATGTGTATGCGTACATGCTCTCAACTTGATTGTTTCGAGTTCCTAAGTCGAGAAAACCGTTCTTTGGGTGGGTTTTTTATTTATGGGCCAGTCACCTCGAGGCCATTAATAAGTAATGGAGCAAGGTACACTACGTGTAGAAACAAGCCTAGAGAGCCTCATATGCATGGGATGTGGTCTTAAATAACTCAAACCAAAATGTCAAGTGGGCATTACAGGGGTTTGGATTACCAAGAACGCCGTTTGTTAGGTAATCCTAACGCTTGAAACTTGAGGAGCCGACGACTGCTCCAATATCTGAAGTGCTTCGGATCAATACCTTGTTGTCAATTGTATTTTTGAAACTAAATTTGTGTACTTTTTGGGTACATTAACAATGTCAACGTTAAGAAAAGACAACTTGTTAAAGAAATATTTGATCTATTCCGTCATTATAATTAATGAAGATAATGACTATGCTCGCTCCGAAGAGCGATATTGGTTCTAAATAGCCCAATAGGCTAATATGAGCTCCGTAATGACTTCAATTGGGGCAACATTTACGAATAAGACATGCCATTGTCTGCTCAAACACGTTTATTGTCATGAATGTTCAAGATTCCAAAAGTTACATAGTACGATCTTGCCCAAACCATCAGCGGAAACGAGTAGAGCTCGATCCATTTTGATCTGTCCCACAGCCGTTGTTTTGGAATGTACCCTCAAAGTCCGAGAAGGACATTCGTCTTGGACGTCCTCGGGAGACCACGACCAGATCAGAATTTCCCCAAATCTTCCACCAGAAACGATTCGATGGCGATCCACGTCTAAACACCATATTTTGCCCTCGTGTCCCTTGAGAACCGTGAGACAACTCCCATCATCAATATTCCAAACACGGATGGTCTGATCGCAGCCTCCAGAGAAAACGAACACCTCCCTGATCTTGACGCAATTTACCTCATCGGTGTGACCTTTGAGAATTGTACTTGGAGTCAAGAGCTCATGTGTGTAGGGAAGTCCATTTTGAGTTTCTGGTGAAAGAGGAGCCATTTCTGTCGAAGAGCTTGTCACGTGCTCAAGAGGAATTCCATCAGCCAGTCTCCAAATACTAATTTCGAATGTTTCTTCACTATGAGTGGCTAAAAACTTTCCTCTCGAGTCCGTTGCAATGCCGTCCGCCCAAGCCAAATGGCCTTTGACGTGTTTCGTCAGACGAAATTGGCTCCATGGTTCGTTCCATTGAAAGAAGGCCATTGAGCAATCGTAAGAGCAGGTGACCAATTGATCCACCCACAATTTGACGTTCCACACGATGAATTCATGATGCTCGAGGGTTTCCAACAAGTCACCATTGTGTTTATTCCAAATTTTGACCTTGGCGTCGTCTCCGCCACTCACGGCCACTTTTGTTCCCAAATCGACGGAGTACACCCCATCTTTGTGGGCGATTTGGTCCCACATTCGAGTCAATGTCCTTCGATCCCACATTTCAATACGCCCACTCCCACCCAAGGCACACAGGATGGAAGACTCGTCCAATGTAATCGATGACACCGTACACACTGACCTTTCTCTATGGCATTGAATTTCGTCGAGTCTTGGTGTTCCGAGGGACCAATTGGGGTCGATGCGGTGGAACTCGTGGTGATGCCACAACTCATCGATGATGCCAAACCACGAAGTGCACACTAATTGACAGCACTTAAGATCAGTGAGATCTAGATAATCGAGTACTTGCTCAGCCATCGGTCTTAAGCCGCCATTGACAAGGCCAGACAGGATATCGATTCTTTCTCTCCAAGTCGGATAATCGTTGATGTGCTCGAGGAGCTCCTCGTTGTTAGAGGGTACGTCAGGTTCCATAGCAATTGCTCCGCCTTTTGGTACACGTTCACATCGGAAATTACACGGAAAAACACTCAAAGGGTACTCAATCACTTGAACGGAGAAGAACCACGAGATGTCTTTTTACCCAAAGCAATCATTTATCGACAGAATTTGATCGGTCCTTTCACCCTCAGCGGTTCGTGACTTCTTCGTTTCTAGGTCTGAGCTGACAACAGCAACATCTCAACAACGACTCATCTGCCAGTGCCAAGATCTTCACGACATACCCGATGAGCTTTCTGTTTTTGAAAGTCACGCTTGTTTCGCTTTCTTTTTGGAATGTACACAGACGTTTTTTTGAACTGTAACCGCGATGAAAAGTACAAGTCGTCATACGGGGTTCATTTAATTGCTCCAAGAGTCAGCTATGTAACCCAAAGCAAATATTTCCATTTAATCTCCACCCTGCGCCTTTAAGGGCACAGAATGTACAATGTACTTAGTTTACAGGGTGGTAAGGTAAATGGATCCAATGTTTCTTTTCTATTCTTTTAATCGATTTTGTTGCTTTAGACTCTAAAAGTTAAAAGACTCTAAAGTTTACAACCTGGTTCCGTCCAAGGCTCTCCAACGCAGGAGAATTTCCAGCCCTGCCAATGACCTCAAAGACTCACCTTGGGCCATCAGGATGATTGCGAAGTATTTCTTACACTGTAAGTACGTCAAAGTATGGCAAGAAATTACCCAAGCGTGTGCTTTTATTGCCCTCAAGCGTGGTAAGAGTTCAAATTACTGTTGCTCTGTGTGTACCTATATCTCTCATGGGTGGTTAGTTAGATGAGTGGGCGAACTAGTTGTCGTTGTTTGGCTAAAAATAGCTTTCCACAGTTGGTGCGTTTATTGATCTTCGTCTTGAAGAACGACTAATTTACAACATTGGATTCCATGCCATTGGTTATTCCCACAATCGTCTCCTTTGCCAGATCCGCAACGACCAAACACAACCTCGTCGTTTCGGTTGCACTCTATTTGTTGCCCATAAATGCCATGAATCCAATAACAGTTTCCAGAAGAGCCCAACCTTGACCCATCGAACTGATGTCCATGGCAACATTTTACCTTCAAAATTAGTAGAACTGTTACAAAAATGTGTCAAGCATTAATTGTCAAGTCTCGTCACGAAAGAAAAAAGGATAGACTCGATTTCGGAGGCGAAAAAGACAGCTCAATCAAAATATGACCACGGACAAAAAGCTTCTTTCTAGATCTTACGGTATGAGCTGATTCACTATGACAGTCTCTGCCGCCCTCAGATCCACATGAGGCTTCAACCATGGTATCTTTGTCTTTGGTCAATTCAGGACAGCTCAAATGGATCCCATAATCGCCTTGGAATTCCAGGCAATCCGAATAGACAAAGTTATCCAAATCGCAACATAATAATTGATGAGTGTGTCCATCACAGTCTACGTGCCCTCCCGAGCCACACGATCCAATTACCACCTGATTCAAATCAAATTGCTGTGTTATTAAGAGATTAGAATGAAGCTTCATCTACTGTTCTAAAAGTATCATATGCTCACAGTGACAATTATCAGGCGTATGTTCTTAGTACGAGTGCTTTGAAGTTTAATTAAGTTGCGCAGTTGCAGCTGATCCTATCTAACTCAAAGAAATCCCAAATTGAAATTGAGGTCCTTTCTAAATTTGGGTAGATCACGAAGACCAGTTCTAGGTATGTATTCAAACACGATAGCATTGGAACAAACACAGTAATTGAAAGTTAATCGGATAGAATAACATTGGGCAACACGTGGAATGGTTCAAGTTCGTTAAAGAGAGATTTAGGCACAGACAGATTTGGCCAGGCATTCAACTGGTGGGATGGTAGAACCCTAAAAAACTATTGACATGCCAGAAACAAATAACTATTTGTAGTCATCAAGCCATGCACGGTGTTCCGAATGGCGTTTTAGGTTTGAATCAAAATACCCAAAGACACCATGGCACTTTTTGGACCCACAATTCAACGGAGAACAACTTTACTATTATTATACAAGATTAGGTCCAGGAAAAAAGTCATATACCTAAAAATATATTAAATATAACATTTTTTAAAAAACTATTTGATCCATATTTAGAGACCATTTAGTTACCATATGGATTCAAATTGAATTAAAATTCATTCAGCAACAGCTGAGTTATTTGACTTTGAATGGTCCATTTTTGACCCCAAATAGCCGAAAAACGCTACAGTTATATGAAAAAACAAATTCCCAAAGATTTCACATAGCTTTTCAATATTGCAAACATAAATGATTTTTTTTGAGTTTTGGAACTTATGTCAAAATAGCTCAAAATAAGAAAAAATAGCACATAAAAGGCATTTAAAATACATTTTCCAATAAAAAAGACTTTTGCAGTATCAAAGACACTCAAAGTTGGGTGATAATTTAAAGTTTTGCAAAAATCGGTTAATGTTTCAAGTCTCGATTTTAGTCCATTTTGAACATGGTCCTTCTAGAACTCGTAATTTTGGATATGAACCTGTTAGACATTTTTATTTGAAATTTTGGCACAACACACACCATAGCGTACTCTAAATAGTTATGAAAATAACTTTCCAAAAATCTTGTTTAAGTGCATTTTAAGTGATATTTTTTCATATTTTGAGCTATTTTCACATAAGTTTCAAAACTGAAAAAAATCATTTATTTTTGCAATATGGAAAAGCTACGTGAAATCTTTGGGAATTTGTTTTTTCATATAACTAGCGTTTTTCGGCTTTTTGGGTCAAAAATGGACCATTCAAAGTCAAATAACTCAGCTGTTGCTGAATGAATTTTTATTCAATTTGAATTCATAAGGTAACTAAATGGTCTCTAAATATGGATTAAATAGTTTGTTCATTTTTTTATATTTAATAGGTTTTTAGGTATATAACTTTTTCCCTGGACCTAATCTTGTATAATACAATAAAAGTAAAGTTGTTCCCCATTGAATTGTGGGTCCAAAAATTGCCATGGTGTCTTTGGGTATTTTGATTCAAACCTAAAAAGCCATTCGGAACACCGTGCATGGGAAAGACAACTCGTCCCAAAAAACACTAAATTTCCTGGAGTGGGAGGTTAGCAATGAGAACAATGGTTTCCAGAGAAACAAGTCAGTTAGGTTCTACTGCAATGGAGACTTTATTTGCAATGGGTACATTACATTTGTTAATATTCAGCTCAATTGAAAACCGGGTTCAAAAGATATGCTCTCTCAAACCTTAGTGCAAATCCTATTAAGAAAAAATGAGCAAACCCCTTTCTGGTATTTTTTACCACAAGCGGGCGAGCTCATTCATTCTATCCTATTTTGAGAACATAATTTTCAAAGACAAAACTTTTCGGTGTGGGGTTCGATTAAACTGAAAATTGAAATACATTGTCCAGGGTCTCACTGCTGTCCTCCCTCTCCAGGAAATTCAGTGCTTCGTGGTCGTTTGGAAAACGTAACTACAACTTGTGGATTTGACAACTACTTTCAAAAGCATTGCTATTTGCTTTAAATGAGTTCTCATATTGGGAATGATGTGTGGCAGGTGCCACCAGGGTTTATGCAGTATGTTCCATAAAAAATGTGAAAGTTTGCAAAACCATTTATTTTTTGGATATCTTCAAATATAATTTTTGCTTTCTAAATACTTTGTGCAATTAATAGAGTGTAAATTGTGAGATGAGGTGAGCAAAAAGTGGTTTTTGAGTAACATGATTGAGATAAATGCATGCAAAGGAGAGTTTGACTAATTTGCTGTTTGCCCAAAGCCCATAAAAACAAATTGGAACAACGAGTGTGGGATGCCACTCGGCGTCCGTTTATAGTATCCAACGTTATATCTTTGATGGACCTAAATAACCTCTGTGGATGACCATGCCCACAGAAGACAGAAATCCTCTGAAAAAGACAAAATCTTACATGTCAAATCAATCTAGAAATTGTCTAAGGAAGCCGATATTTCATTAACTACTATGCAACAGTTGCATTGGCCAAAAGTTTCAAGTCAACTCTGACCAATCTCTACACGCTAGTTTATGAAATTTTTGACTTCCATAGCCAACTTCCGAATTGATATGGTAGAACTTTGCATCATTTTGAGTCTCATTAATCTGATGACCTTTGTTGTGTCAGTGGACCGTGGATGGTCACTGCCTGGCTTCCGTGGACGTAGTCTATCAAGTCGGATACCGTATTAGTTGGTTATACATTTGGGCTTTTGGGCAAGGAGCAAACCAGTCACACCCTACTTTGTGTACATTTTTCTTCATTTTGTTATTCAGGAACCATTGTTTTGCTTACATCGTTTCAGAATTTATAGTCAAATGATTACACACACGTATTGAAACATTAGAAATAACGTTTAAAGCTGCCCAAAAATAAATGCTGAAACTTCCGCATTTTTTATGGGACAAACTGTAGTTGAATCAATGTTCCAGTTAGCAACTCATCGATTTTTGCGAAATGATGAACTTAATAACAGGTCTTAGGTTTTGTCTGTGCCAAATCAAGCTACAAGCTAACTTTCTGTAATGAATTCAACCATATTTTAAACGTGTTAGGGCATTATTCCACTGTTTTTTGTTTCAACATAAACGCTGTACTTCGTAGAAGTAGTGAAGAAGCATGGTGTCATTTTAGAAGCCTGAGAAGAACCAAAAGTGAACGTCAATGATTGAGGCATTTTTGAACCATGCATTCCCAAATACAAAACATATGACTAATGTTGGGGAAAAGACATCTTTCTCAAAAAAGTAAAAGGTTTCCCGTAAAAATCACGTTTTTTTGTATTTTAAAGCAAAATTAGGATTGTCAAGAATAAACTTGCTTTTGCATGCAATCTGGGGCTAATTTGGAACCCCACATATTTCGATTCGTAAGCAATCCAACTTGTTAAAACGAGCCCCATCCATCAGTTTCATGACAAGACCATTTTTCAATCCTGCTTTTGAAGGATCATTTGAATAAATATGCCATTTACGACCATATTCATCCAAGGTTTTCAATTTCAAAGCTAAGCGTCCGTCAATCATTCTAACAAACGCGGAACTAGAGATACTCCCTCATGCATTGAAAGTTGCTATCTCAATCAAAAACACTCCGTCCGTGTCGACGAGATGTCCAAGTCCAATCCAGATCGTTATTTTACCTCGTTACCATCACATTGAACGGTACGGCCAAACTTTTCGCCCCGCCAAGAGCATCCATCCGATGGAATCGTGATATCCTGTCCATTTCCCATTTGAGATCCAGCCAACCAAACCAAAACTGGAAGAGCGACCAACTACTCTGACGATTTTACAATGGAATATGAATCCTACAGATTCAGAGCCGAATCGACATTGGCGATGAATAGCCAACAATAGAGTCTGTGGTGGCTCACCTGAACCAAGCAGGAAGTATTTGGGTGGAGCCATTGAACTTTGCCAGCAACCAGATTACACTAACAGGGCAAATAAGCTCTTCAGGTTGTTAGAGTGATAATCAACGAAGACTTTATCAAAAGACGTGCGACAACGTTGGAGCAAACACTAAAGTTATCTCTGACACGACCGACAGCTTACGGCCCTTCGTATAATAAGTTTTAATAACAGGCCGTTTCAAGGCAAAACAATGTAACATGATTATCAAGATATACGTACTCTACTTTAGACTGTATTGTTGAGTTCTGAACGTTGACCTCGTTCGAAGGGTGTTTGGTCAAAATATCAATCCGGTTCAGGTCAAAAGGGGGTCTAGTTTCCAGGTCAAACCAACACGTGAATCAACCATATTGGTTTGCTAACAAAGGTTTTGGCTCATTAGTCACCCCAAAAATGTTTTTGAGAGAGACTTTGTTCCATCGAAAACACCTCATTTAAAAGATTTTGCACTGTCGACAAAGACAAATGTTTGATGGAGGCTGTCTTACAAGAACATTTATGGAATGGAAAGCAAACAAACTTCCGAAACTCTATTGGTTTTGTTTGTCACGTGCTTGGTGTCTTTTTCTCTCATGAGAAGGGAAATGTTTGTTCCTTCTCTTCAGATTTTTCTAGGGTTCGTTACAGAAACTAGGAAATGGCTTCTCTTTCTTAACACACAAGTCACTTCATTAATTACGATATTTTGCTTGGATATTGTCCCAGAAAACGCAGCTCTTGGTCACCTCTGAATGAATGGTTGGTCGGGTTTCGTTTGAAGGAAACGATCCAATTCTTGGTTAAAACTTAACGAGGGGTTCATTCCAAGAGTTGCTCGGATTACGGTTATACAGATTTCGGGCTCAATTTAAACATGCTCTAAGTCTTTCACTATGAATTAGGGTCACGTTTTGAGTTACAGGTACTGCATCTTCCATCAGTTGCTGATAGTGTTTTCAATTCCTTTATTTGGGCCAAGGTGATCAATTTATTTAACACTCAAATGTACAAGATGAGGTATTATGGCTCGCAAACTCTGTCAATCTCAAAAGTATTATTTGTCTTTTGCGGGATTTCCGCTTTCACGTGAAATTAGCCAATAGATACAACGAAATTATAGAATGAGATCCAGGATAAACAATAACCAAAAAAATTGGGGTCGTTAATTCCTTTCCACGAACAGACTCTTATATTTTTGGCCGAAACAACTAAATGTCGAGAAAACATGGATGGTTTCTCATACCAATTAAGCATAGATTGCTCTTGAGAATTTCACCATGACTATCTACGTATACTATTTTTCTTGGAAATCAAGCTTTTCCTCACATCCAAAAACACGCTTTAAAATATCTTTGCATGTTAATTAAATTTCCAATAAAATGACCGATTGACCAGTTATTGTTTGCATCTAAGAAAATGTGCTTGCAAAGGCCATTGAGGGGCTTTTATTATCAATGTATGACTCTGGAGTTGTTTTCTATGTAGTGAACATTTTTCTTGTGAAAGATCTAAAATGAGACAGAGTCAAATGATTTTTTCCCTTGAAACAACTTTAAACATGAAAGCTTGTCTAAAAGTAATATTCAGCACAATCAAAATTCCATGCACTATGAATTGGGGACTGGATTCATTTGTTGGCCTGCTCCAAGGCTTCATTCAATTATGGAAAATAACAATTTACGTCAAAAAATGGAATGTATCCGGTTTTCCAAATAACGTCATGCTCTCCAAAAAGTCAATTATGCGTTGTAATTTGATGCGTAGTTTTTGATCCTCTTCTAGAAAATGACCCTGGGAAACTGTTCAAGGTAAAACAACCATATCGTTTACTAAATTGACTTTTAATTAATGACCTGAAGAGAAAACAAAAACGTCGAGAAGGGTAAAACAACAAATGGTTCGCCATGCGATTTTTGTGTGATTTTGAGCGATACTCCTTGTGTAGAACTCTAGTTTTTGAAAAATTTGTGAGATACTTTGTACCCATCAAATCATTGGTGCTAGATCAAACTTTGACGTTTCCTACATTCATCGATCTTTGATTAGACTGTTCTATTGTCAGCAAAATCAGTTTCTTAGAACCAAAATATCTATTCAGATGAAATAATCTCGATTGATTGACAATTCGTTATCTCAAAATGGGCAAATTCTGAAAAAGAATTTCAATTGACCACTTTTCTTTTGATTTGATTGAAGCGACGTTGGTTTTTAAAATGGACTTTTTCTTTCATGTGTTAGAATAATGGTTTTAACCAAACGTGGATCCAGCATGTCGTTTGATAAATAACTTTTAGTTTTATTTGTGCAACCTTCAATTTAATCTTATTTTGGCGAAAATGTTGTCTTACTACAAAAATTTAATAAATTTCTCAGCATTGAGCCAAAGTAGTCACTAACTTTGATAAAAATTACAAAATGTAGCTTGTGAATTGATTGCTCTGAAGTCTTCAATAATTTCAACTTCTTCAATGAGTCTCAGTGCTTAAAATGCTACCAAGTTTGTATGGAACTGCCCAAACATAAGATATGTTATGAACTCAAAAACCTACGTGATTAACTTTGATTTGCAAAAAAAAAGTTTCTCGCCGGACCACAGCCAAAATGGATAAAATGAGACGTTATGAAATTTTACAGAATTTTACAAAATATCTCATTGTGTTTGGGTTTTTCCGTACAAACTTTATGGGCTTTTTTAATGAGTTGCAATTTCCAACTAAAATCAACCAATAACTTTTTACAAATCTACATCTACATAATAGACACAAATTTAAGCATAATGTGTAGTGAAGGGTATGAGATTGCTCTTGTCGTAAGTTCCCAAATGCTATTATAAGCCGTAGTGGACCTTATTCGCCCTTAATTGAGCAATCAGAGGATAAGGTCTTATTATGAAGAGAGACAGAGAGAAGATTGGACATGTTGAGGTAGCATCAGGAAGATAAAATATTTAGGAAAGGTGAATGAACCCCACACATTTAGATAGTTCATTATTTAGAAGATGACATCAAAACGACAACATTTTAGGAATATATTAGACTAAACAGGATCGTTTATCATGATAAAACGTCAAATTTTCATTGATGGAAACTTGCTTGAGTCGAATTTCAATGATCATTGTCTTTGAATGGCATAGCCATAAATCTGAAACGAGCCGAGATCAGTTCAATAAAAGACTTGAAAGGGAAAGTCATGTTGCTAGAAAGTGCATTTTGATATTTGTAGTACCTTTGCTGATACATCAAGTTAACATTGTATACATGGACGCATTATTGGCTTTTACATATATTAAATTAAGCTCGGGAAAGTATAATTATTGTTCCTTCACAAAAAAATTACTTCTAATTGGCCATCATCGTTGCATAAATCATAGTTGTGATTTATTTATTTACAGGGAATCCCATTCCTTTTGGCGGTAGTTAAATATCCGCAACAACAACAACAAGGAATATACGGAACATTTCAAAATAGAACATAAAAGAGAGGCAAAACAAATATTCATACTTTGTGTTTCCCTCGCAGATTGGTGTGAAAAGTGGTTAACGTGCCTGCAAGTGCAGATGATGTGATTATATCTATTGTCTTTGGGCCTTTATAAATTAGGGCAGATAAAAGCCGTTATTGATGGTGAGGTGTCGATACCGACTAAGGTATTTTCAGCTTTTTGGTTTTGAATTAACATCGAACCTTCCAAGAAATCGACTTCACAACCAATTCACACCTATTATCTAATAACTATTAAAAATGCTAGAATTAAATATTTTGGCCTAAGTTTGGTAAGAATATTGCCCCTCAGCAGTAACGTTTTCTTGTATCGAGAGGTATTCTGATATGGAGTTCTTGTGTTCCCAGCTTTGTGATAAATTTTAAAGTGAGTGTCCGATTCAAATATCTTTCTAAATGTTAACTTTATCCTTACTGATGCCACTAATTCTGTCATTTTGTCGCATGCATCCCTACATACCATTTAATTGGAAGAACCTCAAGAAAAATGTGGTGCTTTGTTTGATTCTTAACACAATGTGAATATTAAATCATCTCCGAAGCTTTTCTTTAATCTCGAGGCAAGCAAAGTCCAAATGATCTTACAGAATAAATGATGCAATTTCTGCCAAGTCCTTATTTTTTAATGTTCTGCACGTCCATCCGTTGAAAGCCTCTTCATAAGGTTTCCCGATATTATGAATGCTTAAAATTCATGTCTTTTGAAGAAAAAAATACAACCTCGTCTCGGGATTCGGACACAAATGAGAGGCGAGCATGACTCAAATTTCAGATGACTAAATTTCAAGTAACTTCTATTCAAACAAATGCTTTTTAGATTTCCGTTGGGCCAGTGTTAGATAGAAAAAACTTCTTTGAGAGAACTTGCGTAACTTTTGGCAAAAACTTTTTTTTGCACATGGTGATGTTTTTTTCCAAATTGAACTCCCATGTTGGTTGATGTCGGCGAAGTTACTTCATTTGTGTATTACGTAACTTTTATTGCAACTTTGAATCATTATGTTATTTAACTGACACATATTTTTGAGTCCAAGATGTAAACATTTAAACCGATTCGCCTAAGAACGAGATCCCTAATTAAAAGTTTCGTTGACGTTTTTATAAGAATGTTTTTTAGTTTTGGCTGCATCCATTTTGACGTCATCTTAAGTGCAAATAAGCCTCTAAAAATTGTGATTTACATGTTGATACATAGTATGCCTGTTGACAAATCATTTTCATTTCCCAAAGTGGTTGTACAATTGCCGATATCCGAAACTCATTTAGAATGTTAATGTTTTAAGGTTGCGGTAGATTTTGGACCAATCATGATGGGAATTCTTGGTCAATTCTCAAGGACATCGAAGAACGTACTATGATACAATTCCAGACCAGATGGTTGTCTACCAAACGGTCATAAACGACTTTTTCCAGCAGAATGATTTCCAACGTCTCAATTGAGGAAGTTGCTTACTTGGAATTGAAACATTATTACCACCAAATGATCAAACATTTATCCAAGTTCTTGCCAATCAATCACAAAATCCAGCGGCATTAAGCTCAGGGATCTAATTTCGATCACAATAAGATGGATTTAAGACCAAGCGAACGATCGAAAAGATCTTTGGAATGCTTTTAGAGCTTGGAGCAAATCTCATCCACATCACAAAAGAACACGTCTTATTTGATACTGAATCGATTCATTATGTTGGACAATTCCTGAATGAAAAGAGTGTAACTTGAAAGAGGTAATTGCACATGTAATTTAGTTGGGAAATATCACAAAGTTCTTTTAAAATCTTTGGGATTCTTACCGCAGCGTCTTTGGCATTTTGTTGGTTGGTAGAAGGTTGATACATTCCCAACAATCAAAGACAATTCAAAGTCTCAAGGATCCTCTTGTGTTTACAAGTCATGCATTTTTTTCGTAGCAATGGCCAAATAAGATATTTCAAACGCACATCATTCCAAAATCTTATTTTTGAATGAGTGACGTCGAAGAATCCAACGCAATCCTGAAGACCGCAAGATCATTGTCGTTAAAGGGGTGGAAAATGCTTTGTGAATCACGGAATTGATTCGATTGTTGTTCACCTTGACCGTACTTTGCCGTACTACCTGGAATCTATGCCGTACCAAGTGGCTTATGTACTATGCCGTACTTTTAGCTCGCATTTCCTCTGTCTTCTTTCAACTCTGACCAGTCTTTGACAATGGAATCGTTACAGATGTTACGGGGTACGTCCTGTACTACGACGAATCATTCATCATGACTTCCTCAAGATTAAAAGATGTGCTTACTTTTTACAGGTATTTGTGTTAACAACAACCTGAACAATCATTACTTTTGGCAATTGAAAAAGTGCATGGTTTCATTCCCACTTTCTTCTCAGTAGGGAAGGCGAAGTGCGAAGTGCAAGGATCTACATTAATTTATGAACCTGAAAGCTTTTAATACATCCAGATCAAATCCATCCTATTCAAGGCTTGAAGAATGTAAAGGGACTAATTTCCAGACCCTGATTCCAAACTCATTATTGAAGGCTTGGAACGGGCATGGAAACAAAATGGGGACTCAACAAAATTTTGCTCCAGAATTATAAAAAAAATGAGAGAGTCAAAGCATAGTGTCAGCATAAGTAATCGTTTCCAGGGGTTTCGGAAATATCGGACACCCTCTTGAGTGAGGGATGTTTGTTTCTTTAACACATGAGGCTCATAGATTTAAATAGAGGAGAGATATCAAGACGACCGGTCGTAAATTTACATAGCAGGCAACAAGGGCTATTCAGTGTCAGCAACCAATTGAAATAGGTGCCGTGCCCCGATGTTTGTTCTGTGATTTTTTACTTACAGAAGCAATTTTTTACGATATTCGTCGGATTTTCTTTTCATGTAACTTCGGACCAATTTCAGTCGCAAACAATCTAGGCAAAGAGATGACAATGCCCTCTCTTTTTTCCTCTATGATGAGAGTACCTCTAGGGCATCCTCACTATGGAAAAGTTAAATTTAAGTTTGAGAAAATGGTCAAACTTGAAATAGTATTTTTCAGAGTGGCCTTGTCTGTAGCTTGGAGAAGTAGTTTTTTGTGAGTGCTAAAGTCGGAGGTTTGAGCCTCGCCGGACCGTAACATCATCCCGTCTTTCGACAGTTATTGACGGGTCTATTTTCAATTTTATTCCTTGTCTCCGGATATAAAACAGAAAAATTTTCCCTGAGAAAAGTCGAGGAAACGCGGATTGGAGAGAGAATCGAACCTGACACGTTTAGTATCTTAGCGAACTGTCCTCACATGAACGTCAGGACTCCTCTCATACCTTTTACATTAATGATCGGGTAGACTGTCACAATCAGCCAGTGTATTTCTTAAGACATTGTGATAGTAATTAAACATTGTGAAGAATTTGAGAATGGGGAATACCATAGGGAGCGCTTGCTTTTTAAGGATGTTAGGTCATCTTTGTCTTAGTCTAAGAGTTGGTAATGGTAGATATGCTTGGCATGGTAAGATCAATGATAATCAGATTTATTTTTCCATGCTAACAGCTAAAGAAACAAATAAGCAAAACATTTCATCCCGACTCTGACAACATCTTTTTTCGAGAACCAAACTTTTTATGGCGTGTTTTATAGTGTACGTAGGTACATGTGTAGATACTGTTTAGATTCTGCATTAGGCATTAAGGGTCTCCTGAAATGGGAAATCCCCTTACTTACCTAAAATTTGGTGCATTCAGAGGATGGATTTCGGTCTACTTGCCACTGATAAAGAATCCTGGCTAAGCACTACTGTGTTTCGTTCGTGTGCACTGGTAAACGAACCACTTGCAACTGATTGTAGCCCTTCAGGACACCATCTTTCATTGACTCGCTGCTAAGCGGACAATACAAAGTTGGCCATGCTCGAGTTGAAACATTGGCATCCCGAAATCTGAAGCCACTTTCCTCGTCTCTCAGGCCTCCATGTCCATGATGAACATACATCAGGTGGCTCACTGGAAATAGCCTGGAAGTGGTAGTATCCTATCATTACATTCGCACGCCCATGACCACGCCATAAGGTCATATTTTGCTTACTTCAAGGAGAGTGAGGGTATTTCAACAAGGGTCGGGAGCCTAGGATGGTCGTTGCTAGGCCCCCGGGGTATGGGCAAAGTCCAGAATCGTGGGCCCAAGAGCATTCATACTACATACAATACTTGTCAAATTCAAATTTGGTTGGACTTGACCCAAAAGTGGTTGCCGACACATATATTACAGGGTTGGCAACTTAAAAGCGGTAAGGATAATTGCAAATTCCGGACAAAGAGGGCTTAAAATCAAAAGTGATTGTTACGAATACGACTTTTGTTTTCAAGCAATTTCTCTAAGTGGCCCCTTTTTTGACAGGGTCTTGAATTCAATTAGCAAAAAAAGAAGAAATTCGCCGTCAACATGTTCCTCATGAAGTACTTGGCATCCAATTGTCTCCAAATTGCAGAAAAGCCACTACTTCATTATCAGTATCTTCCACATTCATCCCTTGAGTGGGTTCAATTGAAGGTTTAATTGAAAGGTTCATGGGATTTAGTTTTGGAGAAGAAAGAGACTTGATCCAACAGTTTACCTTGCAAATAGAACCAGGCAAAAAAATCACACCCAATAATATGGATCACTTTTATCAGTAACTTGTGTAACATTTTTATCCACTAACGTCATTATTGAGTTTTTGAACCTTCCTAAATCAAGCTTGTGCCTTTCAACTTCAACTGCCTTCCATCAGATTCCTTCAGATCATTTGGGAGGTGTTGTTAAAGTGTAATAAATGTTGAAGGTAACAGCAAAAGAATATGACTGCTGTTAATGCCATTTACTGACTCCATGATAAGAACTTCATGAGGAGTATGATGATGGCGAATCCCTCCTTTTATTGTTAATTGAATTCAAGAACCCATCAAAAATAGAGAGCCTCAGAGAAATTGTTTAAGAACAAAATTTCTAGATGAAAGTATAATGAGAACTTTTGAAATGACGATTTTTTATTTATTTTGATTCATAGCCTCTGATGGTCCGAAATTTTAAATTTTCTCTCTATAGTGAGAGAATTAGGCTCTTGATTTATTTTTCCACTCTTTTTCTGCGTTTATGGCTAGATTTTTGGCTTCTCCCAAAGATTTGACTCTGAAAAACACAAGAAATCAACTCCCATATTTGACCTTAAAACTTTATTGCATATTGTAGACCAAAATGAACAGACAAATATCTTGATCTAAAAGGTCCCCCAAAAAAGAAAAAGAAACATTTTTAGCTATTTCAAGCTTTAATTTCTTGCTACAATTCAAAACAAAAAAAAAACAAGAAATATCAAAAGCCAATTGAGTTCGGACATTAAATATGACCTACCTCGAATTCCCCTCCCAGATCGAGGTGTTCACAGACAGAGTAGGAAACGTAAGTACTTGTCATATTGACAGACCATCCAGGCAAAGGTCTGGATCACGGAAGTATTTCGGCAAGGATTTGAAGGCTTCTTCAATTCTGTTGATAACCTAAGTCAAAATCAATGAAAGACACTGATTACTACTTCTGACGTTCAAAACATAACTCAAGAGCAGTTCATCCTCGATTCGAAATGTCAAGGTTACAGATTTATTTTTAAGCATCACCTGAGACTAACTGACAAAAAGTGTCACCATATGTTGCGAAGCTCACTTCGAAAAAAGGTAGAGTCCAAAGCAAGACTATAGCACACTAGCACATTGAAGCAGTAAGTCATTAAAATAGGCTTCCACGCTCTGACAAACCTTTTCAAATTGTGCTCAGAACCAAAGCCTAATGTGGAATAATGAATGCAGCGCTCGAGGTACTAGCATTCAGCAATCTGGAAAATGTACGAAAGATCAAAATTCGACCTTGAAAATTTATGGTTTCTCACAGCCCCCGTCGTTAATTGTCAAGTGGTGACGCCAGATTCATTCATCTTTGAACGTACAAACTCTCAAAAAGGCTCAAGATATCTGTAGGGTTGTCATTCAACATTTTTCTTATGAAAAGTGGGTGGGGTGGAGCCACACTGTAATTAATGAATTCCTATACATCAGGGTTGTTCGTAGGAGCACTTCCTGTGCATGTGGTGAATAATATTATTATTATTGCCGGTGGGCGCTTCAATTTAACGAACAATTTCCTTTTATTAGCGAACCATAAGAACCAACCTTAGACCAACCAAGACATTGCTAACTTCTTTTGTGGAAGAATGATTGCACTCCTTTATAATGTTGTTTGTCATTCGTTGTTTGACCTCAAAAATCCCCATGAGGCGAGTAACGAGTTTTTGTTTTTTGATTGAAAGTCGAAAAGTAAAAATATCGCAAATTGTATTGTTGATGTATAACTTTTTGCAATTCCTTGAGCTTAGGAGCGCACTCTAGTTAAACCATAGTTATTTTTTAAGCGCACTTTTTACGAAAATCCTGTATCATATTTATCGGAAATTTTCGAAAAGAATATAAATAGTTTGCGGATTTTTGTGGAAGATTTTAAAAAAGAATTGTGACCACTTGGGTCTCACTTGTAGATGATCCGTTACGGTCCCGAATGATGTAATGGGCGAAAAAATGCGAGTTTTTCATGGGATTACATAGTTATTGTCATTTTGGTCTAACTTCTGGAAAGTTGCAATTTATGTGGTAAAAAATCCAAAATAATTGATATACATCTCTCTCATTCTCTGATACATGAAATGTAGACAAACCCAAAAAAAGAAAATGTACCTTGGCAGTTCACAAGAGCAACGAAATATCCACTTTTGATGTTAAGTCTTCCCGCGAAGAAAAATAATTAAAAGAAAAAGTGACCTTCCTTCCCTATGTCTACTCCGGAGCAAAAAGTCTCACTGGCCAAAGTTTCAACATGTAAACCAATTTTTGGGATTTTTTTAACGTTCCTTGGCGTTAAGAATGTGCAAAGTAAAAATAGTGTTAAACGATTCTTTTTCAAAACATTGTTACCATTAAAAAATCAGCAACAAGTTAACCGCCCCTTAAGCCAAAGTTTACCATTGATTTTCTCTACACGGCAAGGTTTCAAATTATAGAAATTAAATGCCAATATTTCTCCTATTGTCAATTCTCTATGTAAGTATGAATCACAAGCCAATGAAGAATTGATAAATGATTATATATTTATAAATCTTCTAAAATGGCCATCAGGTGACTGTCGCAAACTCTGAGCCAAACAATCCCATTGGCAACCTGATTCAAGTTCCAAACCCAATGATCATGTTTGGGTTTACAGAGAATAGATATGGTTGGTGGTCCGCATGAGAGATGGGGCAGCAAGGAATGACTAAGTTGGTTCAAACATGCAACCTGTGAGTTGATTGGTTTTGTTCAGCTCAGACCATCAACAATGCGGCTGATAATGGCGTAGTCTTAAGGCTTTGAAAGCTTTGAAGCAGATATTGGAAAGTCCAGATAAAGTTGATCACAAGTTTTTCAAACGTCCATGATGTGTTAAAAAAAGATCAAAGATATTTGGTATTTTGGTTTGACCAAAAATGACTGAAAGATATCAAGCATATTTGTTTTAGTATGTGCTTCTTTTGCCCTCAACTGTTGAAGCTTAAATATTAGAGGAAAAGTGAGTGGCTTAGCTCAAATGGCATGTCAAATTCTCATGCGTATTGATAGTTTTTAAGCCCATGAAAGCCTTTTGATAAAGGAAAAGTGATTATGGAAAAGACAAAAAATATCGACGAATAGAGGCGGTGTAACATATTGAGGGCGTTCACTCACTCGACACGAAGGTACTGTCGTAATTTTGAACCAAAATATTTCAGTGATGTGAAAATTGATTTGAAGTCCAATGAACGTCTAATTTTTTCATAATGTTTTTTGCCACAATTTGATGTCATAGTACAATATTTGTGTAATTTTATTTCAATTTGGAATTTTTGATTGTTGTGTTAGCAATAATTGAACCTATTGGAAACCCAATTAGTCTCTACTTAAGTTTTTTTACTTTTGAAGTGTCAATGAGCTCTTGAATCATGATGGAACGTAAAAGTTCAAACAAACTTTGGAGGAGATTTGGTCTCTAGATTCTCCAGGAACGGTCCAAATTTAATTCATGCCATTCACCGTTTTTCCTGCAGGAAGAAAATTCTTGACTTTAAAACAACAAAAACAACAAAAACAACACTACCTGTTCCGTCTATGATTTATCACTTTTTTGTCTTCAAATTATTTTAACTAATCTAAAGGCACTCTAAAGAAGCTTGTAGGGACACAGTGGATATTTGATTGCTCATGTGCACCACTAAAATATTTCGGTTCCAAATATGGTTGCGTCACAAGTTTCGTGTCAGCTTTCATGTCAAATTGGTTTTTTGGGTGTTAGAGTTAAAGAAGGTGCTGAACTATCCATTACGACCAGTTTAGCGCGCATGACAACTACCTTGAGTTTCATAACCCTTTTTTGGTTAGACAATTCAGCTTCAAAATGCCATACAAGATGAAAGGTACAATGACCATAATATAATTTACTAGTCGTTTTGGTCTAGGTGGATTACGTAACTGAGTGTGGTGTTGAATGGGCGAGTTGGGGCATTCAGAACGAAGACTTTTTATTCAAGTTATTTTTACACTGTCAACAATTGATTCAGGTATGTGATCTTTTGTAAAAGAGGCATCATTTGAGATTTTTTTGCAAGGGATTGGAACAAATTCAACAAGTTAAATCACGCTTGAATATTTTAGGACGTCACTAACTTTATTAGGTAATTGAATGAGTTTCTCAACAGGGATTTATATAATTGGACATCTTTTGTCGACAAAATAGTTTATATCGGTAGTCAAGCTAACGGACTGCATCGTATTGAGCATATATTAACAAGTTCATGTCGAATATTAAATATTACTTCAGTCACGACGGTATCATCTTGTCATAGTAATCTGATTTCACCTTTTGCACATCGCAAGAGTCTGAGGGAATCAATCGGGAATTGGAAGAAGGTTGAAGAACAAGATGATCTTTTTTTGTTGATAAACTGAAAGCTTTTGAAATTGAAATAATCCTGCAGTAATTGTTTGCCACTCTACTATTAAATTTTAAGTAAGCAAATTTATCTCAAGCAAGAATTGTGAAGGTTTTGGCATGCGTCATATTTTCGTAGTACGTATACAGTACATGAGGTTATTTCCGCGTTGCCTTTGAAATCCAGGGCTTAAGGGTAAATCTAGATTCATCCTGTATCTGAAATGAATAGTACATCCACCCCTGGGCAGAGGCTTGTCGACAAATTGGTTTTTGACGTGGGTTAAACTTACATCCGACGGACACAGTCAAGGCTCGATTTAAAAAAAAAGATCTGAGAAAGAAAATGTGAGGAAACATTATATTGAGAATTGAAACCAAGGTGCCATGAAAACATACTTTGGTGTTTTCAATTACTCTCTGACTACCAATAAAAATTGAGACCTTTGTACCTCGAAATTGCTTGCAATTTTTGGTTTTTATTTTTCACGACTAATTTTGAAAAGTTGTGGCTGAAAGACTGGAAAAACTGAAAGTGACAACGTAAAAAATTTCTTTCGAAAAAGAAATCATGAAGTGCAGATGATTGTAGTAATGAGGGATTGGTGGACAACTCACTAAGTTATCAAAGGCAAGCAAAACAGTAATTAATGTATTCGTTTCTTTGCTGACCTATTATTAAGACCTGGGCACTGATAACAAAGACGTTAATGTCACGATATTGACCCGCCAATAATTGCAGGGCTTCCTTTGTGCATCCTAAACCCTCCTTTGAAAACCCTTGACCATTAGTCTTGACCATGATAGGCAGGGTTGCCAGGTTCTAAGGAAGCCTCTCGGATACTTTGGATACTTTTGCTTTGAAATTCGGCCACTTTCGGCCACAAAATTAATTCAATTTCTTACTGAAAATGGCGTTTTCGCCTAAAACTAAAATCGATTCGTCAAATTTTTTCTCTTTTCAATTTTTTAATTTAAAAAAAAATGATTAAGAATCTGAAAACATTCAAGCATTCAGTTTAGCACCGAAAGTTTGGAAAAATAGTCTGAAAAATACTTGCATCACTACAAAGCAAATTTCAATTCTCTCAATCAACATTTGGCCCAGCCTCCTAAATAACATTCCTAATTCCAACATTTCCAAGTACATAAAATTCTTGACTATGTGGGTTTGACTGGTTTATTTTTGATAAGTTTGCAATGATTGACGATTTGAGTAATCAAAGGAAACCAAAAGTTTCTTCAGAAAGAGGGTTTAACATTAAACGGAGGTTACATCAACCTAAAATTTCTACTAAGGGTTTTTCTAATTCTAAAATCGACCATTTCATAAAGATTTGCAAGTGCCCAACTTTTGGACACAAACTATGTAAATGTTTCAATTGTATGTACGTATACCTAGATGTCTATGCTCTGGTAGGTAGAACATGGCACGTTCAAATGTTGTAAGATTTTAGACCAATGCAGGCTTCATTTTACAAAATTCATAAACATTTCGATTATGTTTTTGCTATTTTCGGCCACTTTCGGCCACTTTTGGATATGGCCGAGGAAGTATTTTTTTCTCGGCCACCATATCTCAAATTCGGTCAATTTCGGCCACTTTTAGAAGTGGCCGAGAGAATTGTTTTCTTTCGGCCACCGGATTTCAAATTCGGCCACTTTTGGCAAAAGTGGCCGAGGATTCGGCCATCTGGCAACTGGCAACCCTGATGCTAGGTGGTTTCATTGGTCAGTTATCCATTACTAAGAAAATATCGCCTAACTCACACACACGTCCTAACCAGTTCCAAATTTGCAAAATTGTACTTTTTCATTGTCCTCCAAAAACACAAAAGAAGTCTTAAGACCAAAAAATCATTATTTTGATATACTTTTTGTTAGACCAAGGAAAACCAATCAGGCAATTAGATTCTTACATTCTGATCTAGATAGTGATTGTCCTACTTTTGTTGAAAGCAACCTGGTTTTTATCATTGGGGTTGTTTAAGGGCATTTTCGAAGAGAACCAGGCGAGAATGGTTCTCGCCTGGTTTGGCAACCGGGGCCATATCGACCGGCATTTTGCCCCAGTCGGAATCAAGGTCAATGTAGTATCCTTCTGCGATGTCATGGCCACTTTCTTGAAAAAATTCAAGGCCAAAAGGCCAAGCATGGCCAAGAAGGAATGGTTTTTGCACATGGACAATTGCAGCTCTCACACGTCACACATCACGAAGAAGTTCATCGCCACCAGGTCTGTAAAATCGATCGACCATGCATCCTATTCACCCAATCTGGCGCCGGCGGACTTCTTGTTCCTCACGGCGAAAAAAGCTTGAGCTGGTGCCTTCATTCCTGGCAAAACAGTCACGAAAGAGTGGGAGGGGATCTGTAAGACCATCACCACGGATATGTACATGGAGGCTTTCAACAAGTGGGTAAGCGATGGGAGAAATGTATTGAGAGAGAAGGAGATTATGTTGAAAAATAATATGTAATAAAGTTTAATCTATTCCCTGTAGTTTGCCTTCAGGATTTACTTTTGCATTTGATTTGGTGGACGTCTCGTAATATACAATTAAAGGCCCTGGCAGAAAAATTGGGACCATCCAAGGATGGCTCAAGCTCGGATTACTTTCAAAATACACACTGGGTCCGATTAGTACAATGGAAATTCAACGGAACAATTTATTTGTTGCAAAAACCTCACATTTTACTAAAATGATCGGACCCGAAGTGTATTTTTGAAATTCGTCCTGATGTACAGTGGTTCCTGGACCATCATAAGACGAAAATATTTCAGGAATGGGTGGGAATTTTTCGTTGAAGCTTCCAGCAGGATTAATTGGATTGCGTTCTTCTACCAACCAGACCTTGCTTGCATTCAGTAGACTACGTAATTCAAATTTCAGCTCAATCGAATGCCGGAGTAAAAAGTTAGGCCTTCTCAATCTTATGTACTGAAGAGAACAAAGTATAAATGAGTTTGCCCTTTTGTGGTAAAGCAATTACCATAAAAGGGCTAATTCGTTCATTATCGGTACGATTTGCACTGAACTTTGAGAGAGCATAACTTTTGATTGAGCTGAAAAAGTGAAATACGTATCCTAGTTACCACAGACAAGATCTCATTTGCAGAAGAACGTAATTGATTTGTTCCTACTGGAAATCATGATTCCTCTCGTTAGCCTTTCATTCCAGAGAAATTCAGAGCTTCTTGTTTCATTTGACTTCTATGTTAATCCGTTCCAAATCGAGCAATTTGAGGTGGATATTTGTGCTCCTGCAGAAGTGAATAATGAAACAAAAAACACCAAACAGAGACAAATAGTCACTTATAATTTGCTCTGAACTTGTCTAAAGTAGTAGTACATCAGTCAACCTTTATAGCGGTGACAGTCAATAACTTAAATCATTCAGGGCTCCCTTAAAGAGTTTAAACTTAGTTTAGCTTTGAACTAAAATTGCCTGAACTTCATCAAAAAAGCTTTAACAGTGGACGGGATCAAAATGTACACTTTCTGAAGAAAATGACCACTCTCTTAGACGTATCATGATCCCTCTAGTTAATAATATTCTCCATACACCTATTGTAATAGTTCTTCAAATCAATTTTCAAACGTCATCAAGTCCGAGATTTTTTACGGTTTACAACAAGACCCGTTTCGTAAAAGTCCCAGTCACGAAGAAATTGTGTCCTTACGGAAATCAAAGGTTGCACAAACGGTCCTCATTTTGTACGTTTTGATTTTATTATTCAGGGTCTTTTATTCAAAGAATTGAATAAGTAAGTAAGATAAAAAAGAACCAAAATGACTAAGCCACAAAGGGAATGTCCCAGATTTAAAAAAAAAGTTTTATTTGCTGGTAGGAACGGTTTTGAGGCCCAAAGCTTCTTCTACACGCGATTAACCATGGATGCCTTTAGATAAGTCTATTGATTCATGGACCTCAAAATATTGGTCAAGCTAATGCACTTGTAGGTCAGTTGTGGCCAATCGAGCACAAAATTGAATCTTATTGGTTGATTTACGTCTTTCGAGTATTGATCGTATTCATCAAGATACAAGCTTTCCTTAATATTTTGAACCAAAACTTTGAATCAAAAAAATAACGGTTCGCCGATATCTTGTAATCGTTGAAAGCAACAATCGAACATTAGTTTTGACCTTACTGTAGTGCCGCAAATGTAAATATGTGACTTCAAATGGAAGTGCAATGTTTTTGGCTAAACTGATAAGTAAGTTCCCTGATATAGTTTAGAAGTTTTGAAAGAAATAACGTTCTAAACAACATTATTAATGCTGCTCTACTTTCTATTTCCTTAAGCTTAATCGAAAGTCGTCTGAAAGCCATTTTTACTGGTTTTCTTTCTTTTGCTCGTATAAGTAATGAGTAAATCTACAGATCTGGTCAAAAGCTTATTTGATTGGATAGAAACTGAATAGTATTCCATTTTTGAGAGCTTCAACATCATTCATTTTCTATAAATTGATCGGTGGGCTCTGGTCGTGCATGGATTACAGCTGAGACTTTTGTAGTCTGACATTATATCTGAATTCTTACAAAGAGGATCATCGTCGAGTTCCATGGGAAATATATATATGCAACAAAAATGTTACAGATAAGGGAGCATTCCTAAATTTGACTACGTTGACGTGAAGTTGCTGGAAAGGCATGGTATTTTCATTTATTTGAGTCATGAAGAAGGACCTAATTTACTCAAAACGCTGAAAGACCGGATGTAATGTCATTTAGTAAAGACCATCATACGGTTATGAAGAAAGATCTAATTTACTCAAAACGCTGAAAGACCGGATGTAATGTCATTTAGTATAGACCATCATACGGTTATGAAAATTGATTGGTCAGAGAAAATACCATAGGAATTCCCGAATAAATCATAATTTATTGTGGCAGCTTTCTGTATGCGATACCTGACGTCTCTAATATTTTTGAATAATGTGTACAAAGGCTTGTTACTTGAAAATATGGTTTATGTTGCCAAACAACTATTGTTCAAAAATTAGGCTCGATGGAGAATACACCTTTACCACAAATGATAATGTCAAAGAAACTTAACAATCCGTCAAGTTAAAAAAAATCTAGCTTGATTTTTTTTTGCGAATTTTTTTATTACTGCTACGAGGAATGCGATTCCCTGTAAATTGAAGGATTTTTCCCGACAGCTTCAATCCGCCCCCCAACAGGATTCGAACCTACGCCGTCTGGGGAAGCACTTACACTCGACTCTTCTAAGAACGCGCTAGTACGTGTGGCCATTTTGGCTTCCTTAAAATTGTTGAATCCAAACTGCATTTAGTTGTCCCTAAAAAAGAGTGAATCACTGGAAAGGTTTATTCAGGATTACAAAATCTTGCCTTTCCCTCATTGCTCCCTAAAAAATTTCATATGTTGGCCAATTTTGATCATATCATGGTTCGACTACGTTTGGTGCAATAGATTGCATAACAAGAAAAAATCTTTTTTGGTGTGAAACAGAATGAAGCTACCAAATCTTGGCTCTCTTTTGATTTTGGAGAATAGGTTACAGACAGGGCCACCAATTAGTTGTAAATTACATTTTACTGTGTAATTGCCAAAATCTTTAGCTTTTGTCCGCAAATCACAAAAACAGGGAAAATTTAACAAAACTTTGTAGAAATTGCTTGATCTGTTTTCTGGAAAAGGTTAGTTTATCTATCAAAATCAAAGTTAAGAAACAAGCCGACATTAAATTATGGTTTATATGTGTGGTTGTGAATGATGTTAACTCACCATGGGCCCTAGTGAGTTCTGGAGTCCCACAGGGCAGTGTGCTTGATCCTGTACTCTTTGCCATCTGTGTTAATGATCTTCGCACGTCAGCATTGCAAAGATTTGAAGCGGAAGGTTGTTAGCAATGACTGCCATTATGATAAATCATTCACCTGGATCACAGAGAGTTCGGAGGATTTTTTTCAAATTCCTGTACCACTCAAAATTGACATCCTTTTTTATTTTTTTATCTCATGTCTTCGGGCTTTCTCGAAATCAACAAGACATAGAAATTGCCTTAGGGTGGCCAAATTCAGACTCGTTATGCGACATTCAAGTTTTCCGAAAGATTTCCAAATTATGGAACGATCTTTTGGTAACCTGAAAAGTTTAGGAAATAAAGACAAAGGGTTTTACCCAAGGGTTCACTTTTTGTTTTGCTTAATCAAAGACACTGTTGGTTACCTCCGGCTTTCTGTATTGAACTACAGAAATGTTTTGAATCTGTTGCTACGTAGTCAGACTGAATTCTTAGTCAGCCATGATGGTCTAGGAAACAAAATGAGGACGTCTGCTTTACTCGAGTATTCTTCCATCAAAATGTTGGAAAAATGTACCCAAAGATGGCTTTTTGCCTTTATGGGTGGCTCTTGTGATTCCATGGAGTTGAAAAGTGCGTATTTTCTCAACAGAAAGCAGTTCTTCGAGTGCTTCATTGCCATCACGAAACGACCAAAACTCAAGCAACAAAAACTTGTCCATGGTCTTGAAAATAAAGCTTACAACTGATCTAACTCATTCCACCTGTTGAGATCAATTTAGAGTCAATCGACAGTTTGTTAGTGGGCCACAAAATGAAGTTTATAAGGACTTAATAAGAGAAACTTCAGACCATGCTCATAAGTGATGTGACATCATGTTTTTACTGACCTCGTGATGCAAAGGAAGCCGTGGGATGCCAAGAAATGGGTTTATACAGCTTATACCCTTCCTTTCGTCCATGTTTCATCGATTTAAGTGGTGGACTATTTTATATTTCAATCAGGAAGTTCGAAGGATCGAGTCCTTGCTTTCTACAGTTCGAAAGCCATTACTGACTATTCAAGTACCAATGTGTGTTCAACAAGTTCGTCAATATATTCACCAGGAGCCAACAATCAACCCAGTTCAAGCCAATCTTGACAATTTTCAGTTTCAATTTGCTACAATTTTCATTTATGGACAATAAACACATTAATGGTCTGTTGCGCGACTAAACACTTTTTGTTCCTACTTTTCCAGTCGTTTGGTACGATAATTTTTGCGGGATTGCATTGACACGTGTATGACATGCTCTTTATGCTAAAATTGGCATTTTTTATCCTCGAGTGTTCAAAACGCCCGGCATTGGCATACGTCCATTTTCAAACGTTCGACTCCAGATTATTTGTTCAGTTTAGGGTTGCCAATTTGTATTGATCAGAGTTCAAAGTTAGGTCATGGTCAGAAAATAAAAGATTACCATTTCAATGCTTTAGCAATGCAAATGTTACTTGGAAATTTGTGGTTAGTAAGAAAGTGCTCAAAAGGACTTGTTTTTTTCAACCCCAAAAATACTGAAATATTGGTTGGAAGTAAGATCAATTTGGCAGGCCTGGAATATTTCAGGGTTCAAAAATATTTGATCATTAGCAAAATATGAAAGAAAAAATGTAAGAAAATGAGTCGTAGAGGAATTTGATATTTTGTGTACAAGTAGAGGAATAACAAAGAAATTGTGTGAATGTAATGGCTTGCATTGCTAACAACATTTGTCTTAGTACCAACCGGCACCCAACGTGTTCGACCAGCAAATTGCTCGAGCATTCTAAAATATCTGGATGACACCAAAATCTTCTGAGTTGTCCCGGATGAATGTGAAAATCCGAACTCGAAAAATATCTCGAGATTGCCTTGACATGGGCCAATTCCAATGGTATGGCCTTCAATGCAAAAAAAAGTGCAAGATTCTCAGAATTGGGAGAGGAGATGTTCCACTTTTGTATAAATTGAATGGGAAAGATCTTCAAGTGCTGTCATCAGAGGTGGACCTTGGAGTAACAATTGATCAGAACCTAACTTGCTCTCAAGAAATCAATGTAGCTGTGTCTAAAGCCAGACGCACTCTTGGCATGATACATCGAACATTCAAGCCAAAGGAGCCAAGTCTTGGTCAAGCTCTTCAAGATTTTTGTCCGACCAAAACTTGCATTTAGTAACTCTAGTTCTTGGTCCCCTAGACTTAAAAAGGACTTTGACAAGGTTGAGGGAGTCCAGCGAAGATTTACGCAATGGTGGCAACACCTGAGACCGCTTCGATATGAGGATCGGTTAGAAAGTCTGGACCTTGACACCCTCTCAACGAGGAGGCTTGTACAGGACTTTGTTAGAACTTACAAGATAAAAGATCACCAATCAGAAACACTACTGTAATAAGTTAATAATGTTCTATATTTCATACAATCTCTACCTTGCCTTTCCTATCGATTGTTCTGACTTCGAGACTGGAATAACTAGTTGTGGGGTTGGTTGCTTCGAGATAGTTCGATGGAGGTTCTCTCTCTTGTGTTCGTTAATAAATATATCTTCGTTTGGTATTGTCTCGGTTATAATTGCAAACATACCAACTACCACACCTGAAAGAGAGGCTTTGCGAACCAGCAGGAATCCACGACAACAGAGGGGGTAGACAGGAACGCCTCCACCACATCATGGCTAAGAAAAATCCAAAGCTCTTCGCCTTCACCCATCGCACAGTGTGTTATTGGAACCAGACCCCTTTGGGCACTACGAAGGAGGAGAGAATTCGAGTCTTCAAACAAATAGTGCTTGCATTGGTCAGGTCTGGGTCCTTTTACAAAAGACATCCAGAAGTGAACAAACAGTGGTTGGTTGTGTGTGTGATGATGTGTGTGTATGAGTGTTTTTTGTGGTTTTATTTTTTCTTTTTTACTCCATGCTTTAGTGCTAATCCTCCACCCAAAATGTCAAAATAAGAGTAAAAAGCTTGTGAAAAGTGCTAACAACATTACCAAAAATTCAGATTTCGTTTTTTGGCATTTTTTGGCATCTTTTTACCAAAATTTGGCGACCCTGGTTATAGGGTGTACATCTTGTTTGGTTTTAAAGCAAAGCAGGAGAGTCTTCTATGGACGATTTTTCCAGGATTTGAAGGCCAAGAAGTCAATAGAGATTTGAAACAAAGCTTTCAACCTTTAAAGCTTTGGCAAAGCTTTTTTAATTTCAAATAAAAAAGCAAAGCAGGGTGGAAGCAACAAAGTTATTTATTGTCTATTCAAACAAGAGCCATTGAATTTCTCTGAACTGGGGAGGCTAACGAGAAGAATTAGGATTTCCAGCAGGAACAAATCAAAGACGTTCTTCTTCAAATGAGACCTTGCTTATGTTCCCGAGAATAGGGGTTTAAATTTTCAGAGGAGTTGAGATCGTTCACTCAACGATTACTTCTCAACGAGACTTCTTTTAGTCTCTAGTCTGAGTCAAAAGTTATGCTCACTTAAATTTCAGTGCAAATCCTACCTAAAATGCATGAGGTAATTTTCTGGTAATTGTTTTACCACAAAAGGATGAGCTCATTCACTCTAAGATCTCTTCACTACATTAGCTTGCTAGGGATAACTTTTTACTCCGCCATTCGATTGAACTGAATATTGAAATACGAAGTCTACTCAAAGCAAACAAGGTCTCAACTCATCCGACGGGAAATCATAATTTTCATCATTAGCCTCCCTCTCCAGAAATTCAGTACTTCTTGATTCAAGCTCTGAAGGTCGTCATTTCGTGTTCCGTTAATTGGTATTTTTTAATGTCTTGCTGAGACATTATCCAGTGACCTAGTGGTTGAAGAATGAATCTCACAAGGTTTGACCTGAAATTTTGTCTGTACTAATATATACATATATATTTACTAGGTACATTGAAAAATACGTAGAAAGACAATGATTTGATAAAACTTTGAGATATGACGGAGGAACAAGCATGGCGCAAGATTCACTGAATACTTGTTTTAACTTCATAGCGCAAGTGTTTGACGGCTAGTAATTTTCCGTGGAGACTCACAAGAGAAATTTTCCTCTGAATAGAGATCTCGCAGATAGTCGAAAACAAACTTTGGTTTTGCCCTCAACTCGCATCACTACAAAAGAGTGTGGGATGACTGTCACATTTGACACTCGTCTTGCAAAGTGTGAGAGGTCTCACTCTGAGTGTCTTTGGCCACGACTTGTCTGAAAGCCATCCGAAAATCACTGGACATGAAACAATAGATCACAAAGCCGAGGCTGGCATTCACCGTGATAAGAAATTGAGAACAGTGGTTCATCACTATTGACCAGAACGGATGGATGTGACAATTGTGCTTCTCGGCGTAGTTGTAATCTCGTTGCGCCAAACATTCCTCGAAGTTAATGACAAACCGGAGGCTATTACACAGAAAGAATATAATGATGATCACAAACAGAAACCGTGCCTTGAACTCTTCCTCGCGTTTAATGATCTCGTTGCTGACCGTGGTCACCCTTCGAAGACTCCGTTCACGAATCCTGCGATAAGTGTTTACGTTATAGTAGATAAGCATATTCAAAGGAATGAAAAGCGTGACGAGGAACGTGGCAATATTCTTGTACCACAAAATGTACCGATGATCCATGCGGAATGCAGTCACAGCGATCTTATATGATATGGTGGATTCCTAAAAAGCAAAGGTTTAATGCGTTAAAGGTTTTTAGGCTTTAAGCTGGATTCAATTGAAAAGATGAACTGAGCCATTCATTGGGACTAAAACATTGGGTCCAAAGAAAGGACTTAATAATGGAAGAGGGTCGTTATATTGCATCCTGCTTTGTTTCTCCAGATAAAGTTCCACTACAAAACCCCTAGCAAATGGATAATGAAAGACATTTTTCTCACTAGCCAAGACAATATCATGTTTTCGTGTTTGATCTTTTTAACAAGCAAGTGGGTAGTCAGCTAGAATTGTCCACGAGAACCCAGGTGTTCGGTATTGTTCATTTGAAGCATCAACTATAAGATGGTGTTTGTGGAGTTAACGTCAGTAGAAGTAATTAATATTAACTTCCATGATAGCATTTTGAAGAGAGGCAAGTTGAAAGTGCAGAAAGAAAAAGCCGAAAGCTACAAAAAAGAATGAATGAGTCATTTTACCGCCACCAATTGTTAGAACACCACTGAGGTCTGATTAAAGTCAATAAAAATCCGGGAAGTGAGAAATACGTGGAGATCATACATGTAAGGGGATGTACAATTCCATGTGATTGGTATGAAGGATTGTATGTCACAAACACAAAACACAAAAAGGTCACAAACAAAACGGTCACACATAAAAAGGTCCCAGTGAAACGGTCACGAGGAAAAAAGGTCACAGTAATAAGATTATTTGATGAAACAGTCACGGTGAAAAGGTAACATGGTAAAAAGGTCACGGTGAAAAAATCACTTTTCTATGGATACTATTGCGTTGCTACCGGAATTTCTCAAAAGCCCATGGGCAGAATCAAAAGAAGGGTGTAATTTTTTACTTCAGAGGAGTGCGGGAACACCCTCCTGAATGGTCCACCGGATCCAAAGCAGGTTGGGGCCATTGTCCTAGAAACTGTTGGGAATGACTTCCTGTTGACTTATAGGACCTTTGCCTTGGCATAATTGTGTTCCAAGCGGTGAATCTTAGGGTACCATGAGACAATCTTCAACCAAGGAAGATATCAGGGTCCGGGGGGTTCACCCCCTTGGCTACCTCCGGAACTGCGTGGGTCTGTGACCATTTTACCTTGTGACCCCTTTACCGTCACCGTTTTACAATGCCCTTTTTACTGTGACCTATTTACCGTGACCTTTTTACCTTGTGACCTATTTCTGCTGCCCGGTATGATGACTACTGATGGACAAGGTAAGGTGTTAAGATGTTTGCAAGATTTTAATTCCAAATGAAATGGCTTTGGATCTCTTTTCAGCTTTGCTTAATCATAATTTATGTGAAACGATGCTTTCAAAGGAATTCGACACGTTCAAAACTCGAATGATGAGCTTGAAATTTCCATGGTTTTCTACACGAGATTGCGTCATGTTACAAGCAATTTTAGCCTTTCAGATCGTAAAAGCCACTATCCCATGAAAGAAAATAAGAGCACTCGAAAGAGTTCCAAATTTTTGAAGACCTTTTTTCTAAAAACCAAGGCATTAATAAATTTGAAAGACCACAACAAAATGAATCAAAGTCAGAACCATAATTATAGATCGACAAAACACACAGATTCATTTGAACAAAAGACAAATTGAAATGAAGTTATTTTTTGCAAATTGCTAACTCACTTCTAGCTTTTACATAGACCTCCATAAATTCGATATTTATTGTGCTAATAACTGAATGATGTGTTGTTTGATTGAAAGATAAAGTTATGCAATCAATTTCAACAAAAATGAAAAATAAAGTATACGAAAATCCAGTCTCATAAAAAGTCTTCAAATATACTTTCAGCTCAGTCTCTGCGCTTTTAATAGCTCATTTAAATTATTAGTTGCTCTTCAACCCAACCACAGTTATATCCCCACAATAGGTCGCACAATAACTACCCTGACTCAAAGTGTTCAAGCATACTAAAAAAAAAGTCAGTTTAATGGTACGAGAGTTTACTTTCAGGAAAATTTAAAATGCACCTAAGTACCGTTAAACAGCTCTATTCTGGCATACTTGAGGTATTTGAATTAATGCAGTTAACATGTGACCTGATTTTGTCCACTTTCGAGGGGTCCTTAAATGCACGCACTTTTTGCTCAACCAAATTCAAGTAAAGAGTAATTCAAAGCCCTTACCTCCATATCATGAGTCGAGTTCCATGACACATGTCGAATGGTCCGGACACCTTTAACTTCCGACTCCCAAAACAATGGAATCACAAAGATGCCAGCCACAAGCAGACTATTGAGCGAATAGATCAATGGTTTAACCCATTCGTTTCGAGACAAGCAATCATTTCGGTAGGCGATCGGGTCTTGAATTGCTCGGAGCCTTTCTCGAGCCATCAATACGGTGAGAAACGTAGTTGAATGCAATAACATGGGTCGAAACGCGTACAAGAAGTGACAGAAGATCTCGCCAAAGGTCTTTCCGCCCACCTTCTTGTACACTTCGATGGTCAAAGCCGACAAAATAAAGCCCGTGTGAATGACAAGGCTGCACACCAAGATATAATTGAAGACACTCTTCAGCTTGCTACTTTTCAGGATTACTCCGATGGCACAGACATTGCCCATTATGCCAAATCCTCCCACCATCACTTGAAGGATCACTCCGAAGATGAACTCGACCGAAAGAGCCACGGATTGTTCTTCCAATGTGGCCCCTGATGAGTTTGGACACGGTTGTTGATGATAATTGAGTTTGTCTTTCATTTCCGCGATGGTTTCTTCGAAGTAATGAAATGTCGTGTTAGGACTGCGAGATAAAACAGAGTCGATGATTTTGGTGAAGTTGTTGTGGCTCATGGCCACCAATCCAATGGGAGTGTTGTCCAGAGCTGAGTCGTTTCTTAAACTGGCCACAGACGTCCATTCTACTTGGTCCATGTAGTCCTTACTCGATGTCGAATTCAGTAAATAACGAATGAAATCTGAAAGTGGAAAGTTTGCTTAGACCAACTTTCTCCGAGTTGTATAGTATTTAATCAAGAGTTATTGAATTATTTGGACAAGAAGTCTAATGATGAGAACAATGAATTCTAGGAAGAAATAACCTACTTTCTTCTTGAGCAAATCAAAATCAATGTTCTCGAGGTTGTGTTCTGAATTAGCTGTTCCAAGCAAAGAAGATCTTTCTGAGTAATTGTGCCTTGTCGGTTGGATGTGAATTTGCATGACAGCAATCATGAACACTCGATTCTAATTTTGTCTTTTTTGAGCGTGATCCTCAGCAATGAGTTCAAAAGCACATAATAAGCCATTTGCTAATCTTTTTGAGGCGAGAAGCAAAAATGGGCTCCCAACCAAGAATTGCATTTTTGGTAGATTACTTGCGGTCTGTCGCAAATCCGTTGAGGCATTGATCAAAAGCATCCCACATGCAATAAGTAGATTGTTCATTTTATGTCCAAGTCCAAAAGAATTTAGTTAAGTGAAAGGAAACTTTGAATACGACATGAATAGAGTTTTGCTTATTCTGAAAAAAATATAAGAAATGGCTACATCTCAACAATGCTCAACAAGTTGGTCTTGAGATGCCAAAACAACGTATTTTTTACGAAATACCTGTCCTATGTTCTTCCATCGTTGAAATTTGCTTTGTAAAAGCATGTCCGTCAAGTGATTATAAAGGAGCTTCGCATGAAAGTGTTATGTTAATAAGTTTGGACAAGGAAGACGCGGTTTGGAACATAGATGGCACCACACAATCTTATAATATGTGGAAAAATGGCAAATTGACATGAATACAAGTTTAGTTGCTATTGTCATAAATACGCCCGTATAATAATGAAGTCAGAACAAAAAGTGAACGTTTTAATACCGTATTTTACGGTGCCATTTATTTTGATTCAATGAAGGCAAGGTCGATCAAGATGGGGGCTAAATATGAAAAAATACGTATCACCATTTCACCACTATAGGTAGAAACTAATCGTGCTCAATTTGCATGAGTGAACAAAGCTCTTTCCCAATGCATGATACACTTTTCAGGTTCCTTACATTGTGAGGTTCATATTTGCGTGGTTCTTGAAAGGAACTCCTATTATGAAGTTGCCATATCTTATGAAATTTTAAGAAAGGAAAAAGGAGCGTAAAGACAGGAAATCTCTTTACTGTTCTCACGTGTTTGAGAGATAATACCCAATTGGAACATTAAGCCGAAAGTTACGAAGATTTTGAGAAACTCGTCGAATATCGATGTATTGAATATACAGTAACATTTCCCAACTTATCAATGATGACCATATCATTTAGAAGAGACATTCAGAGTACAGCTTAGGACCATATGACCCCATTTTTCTTACCGTTATTCTCTCTCCATCCAAAAATCATGTTTGAAACCGAATTGTCGATATTAGTCGTTCAAATGGAAAATGGTTTATGGAAAAGATTGAACAAAGACCAACATGAGTGTTCCATTCCGAAGAGTACTAAAGCAGGTGGTCAGTTTGTAACCCAAGAGATGCACTTGACTTTCAAAATCGAATTAGCCACTGTCACAGATAATGTGTTGAGCTCCAAAGACCCTTCATGAACGAACGGCTCGTCTTCTGGAACTGAACAAAGCTCTCAAGGCTTCTCTGCAAACGCGCCTCTATCGAGCGCTTTTCGGTGAAACTTGACGATGGTTCGTTTGTTCCACGCCACAGGAACAGAGCCAGAGGAAACCTTCACCTCAACTAGAGAGTCCAAAGCCTCAACAATGAAGGACATGAATCAATGAAAAAACAGGGGAGGAGCCGGAGGCTATATGTGTTCCACACAACAAAATTGGCCTTACTGTAAGCATTCTGAGTAAGCATCATCTTTCGGATAATGAGGATCAAATTGAGGTCGGATTTAAGAAGTGTGAGCTCAAAGTTTGCCGTTTTGTTTGGAATTTAAATTATCTTTGGACTAAAGAATTTCAGAACTGATTACATTATTCCAAAGTCCGGATGATTGGAAAATAAATTACGATAGAAACTTGGAACTAAAGAGCAAACTATTTCACTCGTGTTTTTCCAATTTGTCCGAATGTAGGAATTTCACTAAGGATCTCAAATCATCAAGTTTGTCATCGTTATATGTTGAATGTCGTAAGGAAAATAGTAATACGTTTATTAAAGGTCATGTCAAGTGGTAAAATAGATTTAAAAAATGTATGAATAAACAATATAAATATATTTTTGTGTTATCACATACGTGTCAGTGACATGTCAAATGTTAAAAACGTTACAATACACAAAAAAATATTGTGATATCACAGTGAGATGACTAGAATACGTTTCAGTGCACGTGAAAGAAATGAAGAGGACATTAGCTGAGTTTATTTACCCTGTGACAACTTGAGTTGTTACAGAAATTTTACGTTACCACACGCCGTTGGTTTCATTTGCAAACAAGAAAGTACGTAAGCTGCCACAAGAAATCGTTCAAAGAAAGCTAAGCTTATAAACCCTGTCGCAAAACTCTTTCATAACTTTTGCCACAGGATTTCTTGCCCTAACTTATGTACTTTCGAGTTTGCAATTGAAGTCAATGGCGGGTGGTAGCGAAAAATTTCTGTCACAACTCAAGTTGTCACAGGGTATATAAACTCAGCTATTGACATACAATACAAATACAGTTTGGTAGAGGTAGATGATAAAAATAGGGTTACATATATTGTGCCGAGTTGGAAAAACTAGAGACGCTCCAGTGAGAGACGGGGGAGGTTGAGACCGGCGTCAATGACGTTATTCAATTTGCATCATGTGATTGGCTGATTCCCTTTTGGGCGCCGTTTTCAACATTTCCAAACAGACGGAAGCCTCAACAAGCTGACGCTCAATCCAGTGCCTCCGCATCTTACTCTGAAGCAGAACGTTTGCGTTTTTCAAGAGGTCAACCTAATGTGCTGTAAAATGGGTTGATGCTTCCAATTTATATTTTTCTGCTCAAAACCCAACTTGAAAGTTTGCAATTTAAGACTCTGAACATTGGGCAAGGTCATGGAAAAGGTTCTAGTAAACATTCCATTTGACGATTTTTTTACGTCCAAAGCATGGAAAGCCTGTTTATTCGGAAATGTTTTTAGTTAAAAAAATCGTTTACTTTTCTCCATGGCGCTTGAGTCGAAACACAGCCCGTTCCTGACCATAAAGCGTCTAGGAAAAACGGAAAGAGAAAAATCGTCATCGTCTGATAGCAGGGTGGGCATTTGAATTTTGGACATTTTGTCCACCCCTGTCCAAAAGGTGTCCAAAAGTGTCCAAAAATAAGGCTGTCCAAAAATAGGAGTGTCCAAAAGTGTCCAAAAATAGTAATTCGAAAAATATTGGTTAAAAACATTTTTAGAATAACATTCTACAAACTTTCTCTCCAAAATAAACGTCACTTGACGAAATCTAAGCAAGAATAAGTCAATTCAGCATAAGAAACTTACACTTAATACATTAAATGAGCCAATAACTTGAAGGCCAAATTGGACATTTGAACTTTCCACTCTTTTCATTTGACCACCGAGCATCGTCCAAAATGTGGGAAATGTCGCAACCCTAATAGCGTGGAGTGTTCAGCGGAACGTGCGGTTGGTCTGCCTGCCATCATCCCCGGGCAGCAAGGCAGTAAGTATAATCACAAAACCTCAATGAAATAAACTTCCTCTTCCGGCAGCGAGTCGGTTAGAGAACGCCAACCACGAAACAACGTGTAAGTGTCTTATTTCCTAACTAAGAATATTTCCATTAGTATTTAGGCATATCATTAGCTTAGGGTAATCGCTACATGGTCCTTCGAGCCGGATTAGGCTGAACTTTAGACGATTTACTGCTAAGTTAACGGATGTGACTAATATTTTTGGATTTTGTCTGGGATTTTGTGAAGAATTTTAAGGATTGAGAAACGGACTGCGGTCGGCAGTTTCTCATTTTGGGTGCCTTCCCAACAAGGACTTGGTCAATCATTTCCCGCCCCAAGTGGGTGGGCATCGAAACCAAGTGTAAATCCTGGGATACAACCCTCCTTGAGCTTGACAAATTTCTAGATGTCTACAGAATATTTTTTTGACAAAATATTGGGATCAGAGTATATAATTGTCTGCGGGCCGTCCATCGAGAGGTTCCAAAAGCAAGACAGCCTATATAAATAAAGGTTATTTTTCGATCCCTGGTACTCTGTCGATGAGCAGACTGCCAAATTACGTGCAAGTTCATCTTCTTAAAGGCGAAGTTTAACTTGACGAGTTCGGTACTTCCTAGGTCAGGAGTACACACTCACGATTACGTCGTGGAGATTTAATTTGAGTTTTGCTAGTGTTGCTCTTGACAAGGAGAGATTACTGGCCAGAAATATTGATGAAAAATACTGGATTGATGTTCCAGAACTGATTTCCCACGAAAGATTACGTCGGATTCCCCAAGAATGTCTGATTCCCCGAACGCTGAAGCCCATCCGTCCGGAGATGACGTCACGGCTGTGGAACCCACGTCTTGGGCCCAACCCGTCGAAGACGCTTCACCGACGGAACTACAGGATGAGTCAGCACCCTTGAAAAACCCGAATGT